>CM056596.1:29486952-29628202 GCA_029721355.1 Tegillarca granosa
TTTTATTTTTACACAAAAGAAAAAATCAATTTCAAAAGAACCAAAAGATGAAATATCAAATATACCACCATTATAATTACAACCTAACGTTGTTGTTATTTGTTATATCAACTTTTTCTGTTTTACTTAAAGCAATCACTACGGTAGCTCAGTTGGTAGAGTGCTCGCTTCTCATGTTGGAGGTCGGGGTTTGAACCACGGCCGGGTCTGACATAGACTTAATACACAAAATACACTAGTGACTTTTCTTTCGCCAGGCACTCGGCATTTAGAAATGAAAGTCACGGTGTACTTCGTCGGTACCCCGTGTCACGGCAGGCATGATATGCTTAAGAACTCTTCCTGTATATTGAAATTAGCGCATTCCAAAGGTATATTTCTGCCACTTTACATATAGCTGGTGACATCTCGATATATGTGAAATATTCTTGACTGAGATGTAATCCCATTAAATCAACCATTAATCATTCATATTGACCTAAAGCGCGAACCACAGTGCCTCTCGCCGCCTACGTTTGAATCCTGCTCGGTTAGTTCCTAGTGTGAGAAATTTGTCATTCCGGTTGTCAGGTGGTTTTCTCTGATTTCCTGCAACATCCCAGAACTGATTTCCTTAATATAATTTAAAAATTGGGGCGTGAAAAAATATTACTCAACTGAACTCTTATTGTATCCTTTTGTGATTCACCGGTACATTTTATTTTGAATATTGAAATAAAAATTACGGTAAAAGATCTTTGATGGGCCAGAGCCAATGAATTTATTATAAAATGAAAACTCCCAATTTTTTTTTCTCGTCTTTTCCATTTTCCCCTTCTTATTTGTTTTATTGGACATTGCCAAAAATGTTACCAAGGTTACCTATAAATACTTTAAAAATCCGTTTTTCGTCTGTCGATCTTCATTATGTGTGCGTTTTAGTGTATTAATTGTGTTGAAGTCGATTTATAGTTAGCATGCGTATTGTTGTGCTAGCTCAGTGGTAGAGCATCCGCACGAGAGTGGGTTCGAACCCCGTCCGGGTCAAAAATTAAAAAAATTAAGATAATGCTGCCTCTTCTGGGGGTCGGTATAGGGGAAAGAGTATTGACTGATTCAACCAGGATAATTGACTGGGGGAGTAGTGTGCTTACCTGTGGGCGACTCGGTGAGCTAACTTTCCAAAAAGTTGCGTAGAATGCGCGCTAATACACATCACGCCATTATACACACTCGCACAAACTCCTTAACGCATGGATGAATTATTTCTTAGAATTATCCATAGAAATTAATAACCGTGCTCTCGTCTTGAATAGCTAAAAAAAATTGCTGATGCGATGTTAAACAACATTATAACTGTAATTCAATAACACTTTGCTCTTGTATGCATACGCAGGTGGAGGAAAATTATATAAATGACCACGATCATGTGCGTAAACGCGAGCTCTAACCACTCGGCCATCGACACAACGGACTATTTAAGAGTGAAGTGGAGTAATGGTGTTTTACGCCCCAGTCAAGATTTTTTCACTTATTTCGAGGCGGTCAGTTTTAAAATGCTAGGAGAAAACCACCGACCTTCTGCAAGCGAACTGACAAACTTTCTCACACTAGGATCTGTCCCGAGTGGGATTCGAACCTAGGCGGTGAGAGGCACTTTGATCCGTAAGCGCGCGCTTTAGACCACTTGGCTACCAAGACCCCTGACTATGGAAGAGCATCAAAAGATTTTCAGTAGTTTGGGTCAAGTAAAAAATTAAAATAATGAAAGTACTGGTATTGGAAATCGATTAGTTTGTTAGTTAGCATAGGAATGAGCAGGGTTTGTTTAAATGAAATCTTTATCAAATAATGATTTCAGTTTATAAAAATACTTGAAATGCATTGATACAATATTAATACATACAACTTCAATTTATGGTATTTCGTAAATTAAAAAAAAAATGTATTAAATTAGTATTAAAACTGCGTATTAAAAATGTCTTTTATCAAAATCTTATTTGGAAATATATTAATTTATAACATGGAAAATGTATCAACATAAGTCGTGAACTTTGACCCTAAGTTCATTACTGATGGCATTGCAAGAAAAAAGCAAAAGTTAACCTTCCATTTAAAAACCCTTAGAATTAATCATCAAAATAATCGTCATATCAATACTTACAATATTCTAATATACATGCCTATATAAGAATTTAAGAGTTTTCAAGATATTTAGCAATTTAAGTCTTCTTATGAAACTATGGCCTTGACCTTTGAATGTATGACCTTGAACCATATATCACAATTATCATCATGTCAATACCTACAATATTCTAATGTACATGCCCATACAAAATGTTTATAGTTCTCAAGGTTATTCTTCTTATGCATCTTCGACCTTGACCTTTGAACCTATAACCTTGAATCAAATATCAAAATGATAGTCATATTAATACCTACAATATTCTTATATTCATACCTATAAAAATGTTAATGGTTTTTAAAATATATTGACAAATCAATAATTTTCAGCAATTGCCCAACTAAGTGCCTTGCCAATTTCCAATTTTGAGTTTCATGGCTACCATTTGTGCAAATCTAAAACTAGATGACCTAAGAATACTAGTATTATACATGAAACAACTTAGGTATTTCTCTTGTACATTCACAGAAGAAGATTTTTCTAAAAACTTTTTCACTAATCCTCCCTTATGGGGCTTCAAGGGGACATAACTCCTTCATTTGTGTAAATCTGAAAGGCCTTCACCCAGGCATGATATTGTCCGAGTTTCATTTATCAGTGGATTTTAAGAAGATTATTTTTAAAAGTTTACACATGACGCATGACGCATGACGTACGAACATGGATAGCAATAGTTCGTCTGAGCTTTTAGCTCAAGTGAGCTAAAAAAAATTACAAAAAAGATTTTCAAAGTTGATAAATCCCTAGACCATCATGATCAAGTTTTGATAGCATTACAATGTCGCAAAACACACCTGAATAAACCTGCCCTTATATACATCTGACTTATTTTAAATGCAATTTGTTCAGAAGTTTGAAAAAAGGCCTACCTAGTTTTAGTAATATCTACAAATACTTCTGAAGTACATTTACAATGCATTACGCCATACGCTTACAATAAAAATGTGCGCTTAAAAGTTTAAACCCATCAAATAATAATTTTAAAAAAAAACAGTAATATCAAGACCTCCTGGTTGGCTCAGTGGTAGAATGGATTGGATGCCCAATGACGTTTTACGCCGCAGTCAATATTCTTTGATATCAGTTTTTGGTTGGTGGAAAAAAAAGAGTGTTCGGAAAGAAAAACAGACCTTCGGCAAGCAACTTGGCAAACGTTCTCAACATGCGATGTTCCTTATATAGCGGCAACTCAGAAACATACTTAAGCAGTTTTGTTTTAGATCATGTATATTAACTAATACTAAGTGTCTGTCTCCCACATAATGTCATAACTACACGACTAGTTACATATACTTAAGATATATTATACAATTATTGTCTTTGAATGAGGTCAATACATGGTTCTATGGACTTGATGCAACCAATATTCACCGAGGCCTTCAAAGACTATAATTGTTTTATTATATGACAAATAACTATTTGCCTATTTCAAGTGAAATTAAGTAGATTCCATGCAATACAAACAATAAACAAAATGCCGTCTCCTCCATCATGACTGAGCAACTCAACGGAGTAAATAAAGAAAATAATTGAATAATTTTGTTGTGACGTCATTGAGCGGTCTGAACTAGTCCGGACCTCATATTATTGACCGCACGTGCATTTAGACAAGCAATACACGAAATATTTAATGACACGTGACAGTATGACGACCAATAGACGAAAAGAAAGAATCATAGTCATATAATAATATTATATATAATTTAATAATGCTTAATTATCGGATTGCACTAAGATACCCCTATGTGAGCAGCGATTTTAAATGATGTAACAATCACAACATGTACCGATCTGGTCTCTCTCCAAACCAACCTATTTACTTCTTTGGTATCATTTTCAGCTAGATTAGGACTACAAACAGCCGTTTGGCATATTGTGTGTTAGGGTCAAAGGAAATTCGAACTAGATTAGGACCTTCAAAAATATTTTCTTTTCAATAATTCGTTTCAACGAATTTTTATCCTTGGAAACGAATTATTAATCCTTTGGAACGACGTATAATCCGTTGGAAATAATGAATTATAATCCGTGGGTATGAACTAAAATTCAAATTCGTGGAAACGAATTTGAAGCCAATGGAACAAAATATAATTCGTGATAATGAATTATTAATTCGTTGGAACGAATTAAAAAAAAATACAATAACTATGATGTGTACTATGATGTGATTTTGTAGAATTGATGAAACAATTTAATGAGAAGTACAAAATTGATGTAAACAGCATAATGCCAAGTTATACTTATTCAAATTATGTGAACTACGTATTGAATTTCGACATGGCTATTTTACAAATGCAGCAGAGAGAGAGAGAGAGAGAGAGAGAGAGAGAGAGAGAGAGAGAGAGAGAGAGAGAGAGAGAGAGAGAGAGAGCACATTATCACAGGATAACATTAGAGAGAAAGATAGTATAGCACATTATCACTGGATAACAAGAGAGAGAGAGAGAGAGAGAGAGAGAGAGAGAGAGAGAGAGAGAGAGAGAGGGGTGGTTGGGATGTGGGTGGGTGTTTGTTTGTATATGTGTGTGTGTAATGTAACAGATACTCGGTCATTAACCGCATAGGTTAGAAGCCCACTTAGACATTTTTCAGTGTAAGAAAGTTTTTAAGTTCGCCAGCCAAAAATCGGCGGTTTTCTCCGGGTAGTCAGGTTTTCTCCACCACCGCAAAATTGACAGCCTTGATAAAAATCAATGAATCTTGACTAGGGCGTAAAACACCATCACTGAACTCAACTCCATATGTGGAGAGTTTGGAATTCGCAAATACCGTTTGTTGCCAAGCATTCGGCATCTTACTTGGCAGATTGGATTTATAACATTGGCATTTTGTTTTCAATTGGTAATCATTACATCAAGTACAACCATGCATGCTTGTGTATTTATTTTTAAAAGATCAACCGGCAAACCTCGTTCTGGACCAGATATATTAGAACTCTGGTTAAGATTTCCCTATCTGGCACCACAAGTAGTGATAGATTCTTATCTCTTTGCATTGTCACATTTTTTTAAGTCTGGCTCATTTACAAACATACATCATTTTACAGCATTTATTACGTAAATGACAAAATTTCTCACTACAGAAGTTACTGTAGAAAATAGTGGCTTACAAGCCGACACTCAAGCTACGTAAGTTGTATTTAAAACCCCAGTCAAAATAATTTCACTGCATTTAGTTAATCAATTTCGGATTGGTAAAGGAAACTCGAGTACCCGGAGAAAATCACTGACCTGCAGTAAATAAGTTTACTTAAAAACAAAAAAAGGAACTAACACTTCAGAGGTGTGGCACTTTAATCTGCAAACCGGCGCTTAAGACCACTAGACTAAGACCTCCAATTTAATACTGCCTTGTGGCTCCCAAGTAATACGTCCACCTCAAGAGCGGGGTTGTAGTTGTTTTCGAGCGGGTCCGACATAAAAATTTGACGAGAGAGTATTTACTGGTTTTTGCCGTGTCTGGACAATTTGACTAGGATAGTAGGGTGTTTATTTTTTCCACAGTAAACTGACTTTGTGAGCTAGCACATTAAAATCGTTCCGAATTAAAACAAGGAATATTATAAAATACACTCTCATTTCTCATGCCCAAGTCCAGATTCTTGAACATATTTCTAGAATATCAGTTCCGGAAAGTCGGAAAAAAAACTGGATGCATGGAGAAAATAACCAACCTCCCGGAAAAGAACTTAATGAACTTTTATAATAATAATAATAATAATGGGAATAAAATACAAACATATACTGGGACCATAAAATCATATAAAATTGTTATTATGACTTTGTCTCAACTTATGTACAATCATCTGAAAAAAAATTCATTCCACCGTAAAGTCGCGGTGATCAATGTCACTTCCGGTGAAAAAAAATCGCATTTTTCAGCCTGTAACATTAAAGAATCGGCAACATTATTTTTTAAACAAAACTGTTTATGGTAATCAAAAATGCGCACATCGATTTTCAAAACTTTACAGCAAGCTAAAAATTAAGAATCGGCAACATTATTTTTTTAAACAAAACTATTTATGGTAATCAAAAATGCGCACATCTATTTTCAAAACTTTACAGCAAGCTAAAAATTAAGAAAAAGTATTAAAAGTATTTTTGGCTTCTTATTCTTTGTGTTTTAGTAAAGTAATTTTAGTCCAAGTGTTTCTTGTACATTTTTAAAATAAAATGCATCGTAAAGGTTAGCCGTATACTCATTTTTTTCATTTTTTTTTTATGTTTTTAAGATCTGTATTTTTAAAACTATGCATGTATAAGACGCAGTAACTCGACAATCGTTGTTTTTTGCGGTGTCACTGATACCGTCTTTAAAAAAGGTGTTGCTTGCGCTCTTTCGATGTCGTTACGGAATTGGCCGATGTTTAACGAACGTTTGGAAACGTTTAAACTTCAAACTTTTCTATTTTTGAAACTAAATTTCTGTCAAAAATATACTTTTCTTAAGAAGATAAGTTTCAAAGACTCAATTATCTATAAATAATAGTTTAATAATATTTCAAAATTATTCTCCCATGAAAATTAAACTTTCCGGTTCATTCCTGCAACTATGACGTCATCGGTATCGCATCGCAACGGGATACAGGGTTTGGCGAACAAACACAAAAGCTGCATTCTTGAGAAATATTTATCGAAATTTTCTGAAGAACAAAGAAATAATAATGACTGACGGTAAGCAAAATTAATCAAATTAATCATAAAGTCACAAAGAATATCTCTGTTAATCATTTAATAGTAGTTATGTTCTAATTTCTGCAAACTCTGATTGTGTCTTTCAAGTAAGGAAAATATACACATTTTGCTCATAACTAGAATTTAGAATCGGTCTTATTGCGATGAAAATTATATTCGAAAAAAATGTCAATTTATTTCTTCAAATTATTATTATTATTACATGTGTTATTTATTTATTTATTTATTTGTTTATTTATTTATTTATTTACATATTTATTTATTCATTCATTTATTTGGATTTACTTTTGTTTATTTATTAAGTCCCGGTTTTACATTACAATTTATTTTCACAAAATTATTTGTAAAACCTAACTTATTCTAAACAGAATTACATGCTATTTGATTAATACATAAAGAATTAAATTAATTAATTATTTTCAAGATAATTAATTTTGTATTTCAGGGTTTAAAACCTTGTTTGAGGAGAAGTCAGCTAACATAATCATTAAAGCTGTTGACATGCTACATAAAGAGCAGGCTTCTGGAAATACATTCGTTCCATGTTTTCCAGACTCCTACTACAATGATGGGTACTTTGAAATCCAGATGAATAATTTTCAGTCAAGATCTGATATCGACAGTCTGAAGTCAAGCCAGGCTTGTGCATTTGTGATGTTAGAAGATGACATTGCTCAGAAGTTTTTGGACTTTGTAAGTATTCAGAGCACAATTTTTCTGCTAACGAAAGATTTTTTTCTGATTTAAAAACCAGGAAAAGTGTTTTCGCACTCTTGAGTCAGCAACATTTGCACTCTACGAAAAAACTACAACAGTTCAAATCCCAAGAGTGTGTAGTATATACTAAAATTTGGATTTATAACATCAATAATAGCGTGTTTGGACCTGAAACCGGTGATTTTTTCGGCATGGTTCGTTTTATATTAAGGCAACTTCTAATTATTTCTTTCAATTTCAGTACGTGTATACTTTACAACTGATAAATAAAGCTTAAAGTAGAATAATGGACTAGGATTATATCGATAGGATCGGACCCGGGACCTACCTCATACTAGCAAGAGGCTCTAGCAACTAGGCTTTCCGGCTTCCAATCAAGCCCGATTGGTCATATTATTTCCTCCCTTTTTTATTTTATGCTTAATAAAAAATTGTTTAAACCTTTTTTTTCTTTTCTAGATAATGGACAATGAAATGCCTGTTTACAACCGGCCATCCAAAAGATACCAAGGCACTGCACAATACGGTAAGTGTAGCAAAATATTAATGACATTTTTAGAAAACAAATTTTAAACGTCAAGCCAGCTTCAGTTTGTTTATGCTAATGCCTATCTGGTTGTTGACGTGGATAGTACAATATTTCTGTATAATTCAAATTAAGTCCTTTGAAAGGTTAACACACACACACGCACGACGCGCACACACACACACACACACACACACACACACACACACACACACTTGTAGTAATACCTTTCCATGAATAGCTAGGTTGACCAAACTACATGTGTGTAAATTTTTCAGACTTTTTATTTCTTTGCCAATCATTGTGTTGATAAACTTCAGTTTCAACAATTGAATAATCTTATTTTAACAGTTAAAGATGAAATAACAGTGTTTGAAGAACATTTAGATGTTCATAAAGAAGCCAGAAAATTATTTAAGTCTATACATGTAGTCTTTTTAATATTACTGTATTAAGCAATTACCGATTTGTATAACAAACAAATATAAACCTCAACAATATGTTAAATCATGCTACCTAAGCGAAATGACAAACTTTGTAATCCTTTTGAGATCCAAACAAAGGCGACTCGAAACACTGTGATCCGTTAATTGTTGCATTAAACAACTTTTTATTGATGTAAACATTTATTTATTTTTTAAATTAATGTATTAATTAATTAATTTATTTATTTATTTATTTATTTATTTTGAAGTAAGGATTTTTATCTATTTATTTAAAAGTTGAAATTGAATGTTTCTGCAGTTGTCATATAACATTTTTGAATATATTCAAAAATGCATGGTATATGAAACAGTGATTAACTGGTGGCCGGTACAAAAGCACAGAACATAGTCTAGCTGTCTATATTCAAATCTTATAGAATAAATTACATAATAATCTTAGTTGATAGTGTCTCGTAACAAATTGTTGAAAATTGCTGACATGACGTTAAACACTATACGAACAACTATACCTCACCCGCCATTGTTACTTAACGGTGATATACATAATATAAACAATTAACTTTTCTAAGTCGACACTATACATCTTCAGTTCACATTATCCACACTGAATGTTGTTTTACACCACATCAGTTATAGCAATTTGTCTTAAATACATTTTGTTTATTTTTTTAGTCATTAAGAAAGAAGAAAAGAAAGTAACAAAAACAGAAGGAAAGACAAAAAGAAAAACAAAGTTGTCTTTCAGACGTTTATTCCGATGGCTTCTCTCATGTGTTGGAAGGAGAGCTTAACTTTACTAAACATAAAGTTTTATCTGCTGTTAGAAGAAATTAATTGTATATAATGATGATTTTACAAACTGTTAATAATGAAGATTTTACAAACTGTTTATTTCAATTGTTAATGATAATGATATGACAAACTATTGTTCAATTACTTTTGTTTTGTTTTGTTCATAAGTTTTAAACAAACAGTAATTTGTCAATACTGAAATTCTCTCTCTCTCTCTCTCTCTCTCTTTCTCTCTCATTGTTTGACTGACTTTTTCTATCTTATTTTGTTTCCTACCTTTGTTTACTACCTTTATCTGAACGTTCTTGATATACTCTAGTTTGATATTCTTCTTGTTACTATTTATATGGTTTAAATTGTTGCATATGTTTAATAGTTGTTCTTGTTTAATCTCTCTCTCTCTCTCTCTCTCTCTCTCTCTCTCTCTCTCTCTCTGTTTTGTTTTTTATTTACTTTGTTGTATTTGTATTTTTGTTATTGTTATATTTTTACTGAAAAGATTTATTTTTACAAAAAAAAAAGAAACAATATCAAAGAATTAAAAGATATGACACCATTACAATTACAAACTAACTTTGTTGTTATATGTTATATAAAAACGCTGTAAATTTTATACCATGTTATAATTGAATTTTGAATATCATATTGTTAAATGAACAAGAGCCAAAATCTCCTTTTAATTATAAAACGAATAGTCACTTTTAACGGAGATGTTTATCCACTCTGATTTCTCCAACGCTTCAGTCAATATTCTTTCACCTTGTCAGTTCTTTGATAGTGGAGGAAAGCGCGGCACCCGGAACACAAAAGCAACGAACTTCTGTAAGCGAGCTGGCAAACTTTTTCGCACTAGGATTTGTTCGAGTAAGATTAGATTATAAGTGATGAGGCTCACTGTAATCAGTTTGACCCATACATAAACTTTACATAGTACCCATCAAATGGTCTATTCTAAAGAAAATATGGGTCTTCATCAATCTATCGTTTGTGTTGAAATAGTTAAAATGAACAACATGTGGCCTCTAGACAAGGGTTTTTGTATGTCCAAGCAAGTTAAGTAAAATTTTACCATAGGTTTTTAAAGAACAATCGCGACAGGCTTCAGAAAGATTTGACAACAACAATAACCAGGTTTAGTCAATTATTGCAGATAATCAAATGGCGTTGTTCGTGATGAAATTTTTATTATCTGAGAAGAGCAATCTATAGTAAAATTGACATTAAGGAGTTTTGGAACATAGTCGCACACAGATTGATGACATTAGATCAAACCATAATATTTTGGTACAAAATTTTAATGACTTAAAATTGCAAATAAACAACTTTACCAGCGACATTTAAAACGTTTTAAATGTCGCTGATTATACAAAGTTGTATGCAAACAATCACTCCTGCTCATAAAAGCATGATACTTTTCATTTTTAATTTGTCAAAATGAAATTCAGCTTTAACTTTAGATTATATATTTCATACCTAAAACGGTGCTCTGTCTTTGCTTTAAATCAACCATTGTAAAGCAATGCAAGAAGGAAAAAATATCAATATAAATAAACAATCCGAAAAGAATACGTAGCAACCCAGGATAATCTCGCACCCGATTGTGTAGACTACATCTGCAATCAGTACATGTCAATATCTCCGCTGTAGTGAGGACTGGTTGGAAAAGTAGACACCTAAAAAGTCGGTCCCTTGTAACATCGGAAGGGGCCTCGGTGGCCAAGTGGTCTAAATCGCGCTCTTACGAATCACAGCGCCTCTCACCGCCTGGGTTCGAATCCTAGTGTGAGAAAGTTTGTCAGTTCGCTTGCCGAAGGTCGGTGGTTTTCTCCGGGCACTCCGATTTCCTCCACCATCCAAGAACTGACCGCCTCGAAACAAGTGAAAGAATCTTACTAGGGCGTAAAACACCATTACTCCACTTCACTCTTAATGCCTAGGTTCGAATCCTTCTTAGCACATAAGGTCGTACCGTGTAATATAGTTCGATTGCCGAAGGTTAGGCGGTTTTTCTCTATACATCTCGGTGGTTTTCCCCCGGTACTCCGGTTTCCTCCACTGTGACCATTCCAGAACTGACCGCTTTGAAATAAATGCATGGAAGAATCTTGACTGGGGCGTAAAACACTATTACTCTACTCCTTGTAACATCAGTATAATTCTAGTCGAACTACTGGTATTTCGACTGAATGGGCTTGTATTTATAGAAGCATACACACGGTATAAACACATTTAATTAGGCACCTAAACACAACAATCCAGTATCTCAAAAAAATTGTAGCAATTAAAAAGCCAAATCGCACAGAGGCGTTGCTCAAGCATGTTGTAAAGATGAGTCAATCATCCATAGAGAATTGCTAAACGGTTATATACCTACTCGGTGCACTGTCGATCTAGTGACAAAATGTTACAAAAAGGTACCACAGCAGGGGAAACAAACATATAATCAACAACTGAAGAAATTGTAAACTAAAACGGATACCAGTCCATCTGTGGACAATGAACAAATGGGGGTTCATTAATACGTGCCCATTCATATAAATTGACACAGTGATGTATTTATTTATTTATGCATTTATTTAAAATAAAAAATTAGATCGACGCCCATAATGCCTTCAATAAAAATAAAACATATAAAAAGGTTGTTTAAATCTAAAATCTTTTATGTTGTATCCAGAAAAAATTATCCTTTATCATGATGGTGATGATGATGATGATGATGATGATGATGATCAAAAATATTTAGACTTGCATACTAAAACTTGAGAGTTTTGATTCTTAGTTGAGTTGCCGGATCGTTTTGTCTGTTTCCTTTCCTTTTTGAAGTTAGTTGAATTACTTCCCTTGTTCACAGATACAACTTCCGGTTGATAAACCAAACATGCCGCGAGACGTTGGTGCTTATTTGTCTGAACAACAGAGAAAATCTACAGGAGATGTTGCCACAGAATGGGGACAACTTGAAGAGCTGTATAACAAAAAGTAATTCATACAACAAAATCATTTTTGACTTCCTTTTACTTGTACTTTTCACTCAACCGGCTCTCCAAAACCACCACTTTCCAAATGATTCATCAAAATTTGAAACAAAACATTACCAAAAAAAAATAGAAAAAAATTATGCATTTAGTGCACAGTATTCGATGAGATGACACTTTTGTATATATCTAGTATAATAAAAGTCCTGTAAGATCAACCTTACTTTCATATCATATGATACAACCACTTCTAACATTATTTTGTACCTATAAACCGATAACCACCACCCCCCTATTTTAAGATCCAAATTTGATGTTATTGTTAAGATATGTGTGTTCAAAATAAAGTAGCCATCCTAAATTTTAACTTATTCTCATGATTTACTTTAAATGGTTGACATTGCTGAAATATGAGGTAATTTTTAATATGACCCCAACAAATTAGAACCAGAGGTCGATGACATGCAAATTTCGGTCAAAATGCTGTTGTCCAACTCTAACCATTTAAACTCAAAAACACATGGTTTCGACCAAATTTGGTAGGAGTCATAATGAACAACAGAAAGTTTTGATTGAAATAAAGATGTATCATGTTAAACTTTCGATATAACGACTTTAAGCCTTAAATTAATCCTCTAACAACTGTAAATATATAAATAAAACCAATTTTTGAGTCTGATGACATATTGTCCAAAAAGTTGCTTGCCATTGATATCGGGCTCTAATTAGTTGTAGTAGTCTTAATATTGCAGCATAACGTGCACTGCTGTAGATTAAAGATACCTTTGATTAGACAGTGATATGATTTTAGTTTATCAAATATCAGCTTATAGTCAGAAAAGAATTACATTCATTGACACCCATCTTGGCTTTTTTCTTTATGTTCCAGTTGCCATTTGATGCACCATTGTTTAACACAAAAAGATGGTATTTTTGTTTGATTTTCAACTTACCTGTTGGCAAACTTACTACCATTCCTTTCGACTTTCCGACTCTGACTTTTAACATTAATGGACAAGTGGGACAAGTGGGCAATTCCTTATTTTGATTATTGCAAGTTTAAGTGAATTTACAATATAGCAGTATGATATATTCCCTGATTTGGTTGAGACTTGATGCATTGGTAAAGTTCAAAAGCTATTTCTTACACACGACATGTGTATTTTTAAAATAAGATTTGAATTCTATATTTATTTTACAGATTATGGCATCAGTTAACATTAAAACTGTTAGAGTTTGTTAAAAACCCAATATTTTCTAAAGGTGATGGTCTAATAAAGGTAAGTTACATATTTACAGTCTATATATACAGCTTTCAGATTCAATCATTTTCTGTTTAAATGTTTTGATTTATTTAGTACATTTCAAATACTTAAGGAGACTAAAAAGTGTAACATTATACCTTTGAGACATTGTTGAGTTTTTGGAAGAATACTATTTTTTTGGACTCTTGAGGTTTTGAATTTAATTTATCTGACCCTTGAAAGTTGCTGGTCGATTTCAAACCATGAATTTGCCATAATTCCTTTGACAAAAACTAGTGTTAAAAGTTTAAAAGTATTTTTTTATGATTAAACTTTCTAATTGAAGACAAGATAACCATAAAATGTTGGGGTTTTTTTGTTTGTTTGTTTTTTTAGCCAATTGGTTTGTTTTATTGTATTTATTTTAGGCACAGGCATTGATGCAAGTACAGACTAAATTTGGTAAAATCCCAACCTGGTAGCTATGTGTGGGATTCATGTTTTAGACTGTTACATGTTTTACAGTATTTAATTTTTCTTTTTTTTCAGCTTTATGAGAACTTCCTATCAGATTTTGAGCACAGGTAAAGAATTAAAATGTAATATTTAATCAGCTTTTTTTGAGTTGAGTCATGGTGTTAACGTCCCAGTCAAGAATATTTCACTTATATCGAGGTGTCGCCAGCTATAGGCGAAAGTGCAGAAATTTTGCCTGTGCGTTGCGCTGATGGCATTATACAGCAGGGTTCTTTAACATGCTACGCCTGTCATGACACGGGACCTCATTTTTTAAGGTTCCCATCCAAAAGAACCGTGACTTTCATTTCATAATGCTGAGTGCTTGGCGAAAGAGCAGTCACAACCACTTTCAGGTCTTGGGTCAGACCAAGTCGGGGTTCGAAGCCACGACCTTCCAGTTATTTTTGATGCTTTACATGTAGTAAGGGTTGATTTATTTAATTTTTATTGATAATATTATCACAGAATAATTATTTAAATGAAATAGGGAATTTTTGGACTTCAAAATACTTTGTTAAGCAAGGTGGCCTGTTGTTATCCTTGAGAGCAAGGGGTTATGGGTTTGAATCTCGGCTGGGTCATACATAAGACTTAACAAACTTAGAAATCGCTTCCTTGCCTGGCACTTTGTATTAGGTGAATAGAATATCAGCTTGTGCACCCGATGCTGAGATATCTGACTGGGGGAGTGGTATGCTTGTCTGCAGCTTACTGACTCATTGAGCTAGTGCCCTACCAAACAAAGTCACTATGTGTTTGCTCAATTACATGTCAAACAATACTACACATTCGCACATAACACAAAAAGCCAATACCCTGTATCACAGCAGGCATGGCATGCTAAACAACCTCCCTGAACAATGCACAAACCCCATTAAATAAATCAATCAGTCTTTCTAAGTGAAATAATTAGATCAGAAGACCATTATGATCTGAAAGATTCTAAGTTAAGTTTTAGTGGGTTTTTGTTAGTACATGTATGTTAAAATAAGTCAAAATTATTTACCCAAACATAAATCATGGTTTATTTTGTTTTCCAGAGTCAATCCTTTGGCATTGGCAGAAATTACACTTTTTATAGTCAGACAAATTACAGGTAAAATTTTAAATGTCAGATTAAAGAACGAAACATATTTGTGGATGAAATTAAGTTATTAGATTTTAAAACTAGAACTATGAAATAAGAGGGATGTTATCGAAACCTGTTGTCATTGGATTCCTTTGTTGTCAGTTGAAACCAGCTGGGCCAATCATATATGTAATACTTTAAACTTTTAGATATTGTTTCCTTGCCTGGTGCTAATCAAAAATAAGACAATTTATCAACTGGTTCACTCATTGCCAGGATAATGAAATGGGGGTTGGTATTTTTGTCAGTCGCATACTGACTATGAGCTAGCATGTAAAAGTTGCCATGCTAGTACAAGGTAGACCATTTAACAAACTCACATATCTTTCTTAGATTTATCAGGGCCTCAGTGGCCTATCCTATCCTCAGTGGCAAACCCTAGTGTGACAAATCTTATCAGTTTGCTTGCCAATGGTCAGTGGTTTTCTTAAGCACTCTAGTTTTCTCCACCAGCTCAGAATTGATCTTCTCGTACCTCAAACAGAAAAAATCCCACGTGCACACCGTGCTAGATTTTTCTGTCATGTCCAGTTTTTCTGGTACAGCCTCACGCGACAATTGACAGTGTTGATGATCTCAGAATGATGTATCCGATCATTGTGCTTGATGTCATCAAAACAATAGGTTTATCTATTTATTTTTCAAATATGGTTTTTATTGTTTCTTGTCAAAATGTTTTATTGTCAAAGTTGTTTTATATATGCATTGAATACAAATCTTTGATATCTTAAACTTTTGAAGTGTTGTCGATGGGATTATTTTTAAAGGGCAGATTTGTACAATGCATAAAGTGTCCAAAGGAATGCAAGGGGTCCCATGCGAGTGTTTTGTTTTGCACGTATCAGCTATAAACATTTTATTGGTACGCAGCCTCTATTTGGATATGTTACATCACCTCACCCTCAACTGAGATCATCCGGTATCGGTCACAAACAGGTGACAGATTCTATTGATCTCGATTCAAGTGAATGAATCTTGACTTGGGTGCAGAACGCCATCACTCAACTCAGCTGTTAGATTAACTCCTTAGAAATTGACAATCTTACTCTTGTCAGGAACAGCTTAAAAAATTGATTGCTGATGTGATGTTAAACAGCACATCAACTAACAAACCAGTCTTTGCCTGTTCCTCTTCTTCCATATGGATTTACATGTATGTCAACTATCAACTTTCTAACACAGTAAAATCCTTTGTGTCAAGCAACATTTTTTATTCAAAATCTACATTTATTGTAGCATAACATACATGTAATTACTAGTCATATTTTAATTTTTTACAGATCCTAAAAGTGCAATTGAATTTCTGGAAAAAATGAAAGAAAAGGTAGGTTTGAAACATCTACTTTGTTATTTACCGGTATTTATTTAAGTTTACTCGCACAAAGTGCAAAAGAGCTATTGTCATACTGCAGGGTCATTGTCCAGTATGAAGTATTCAAATAGTTCTGTATAAAATGGTGCATCTATACAGAAAGGTTATTTGGTGTTGTTGCTGTCTTGTTATGTTTGTCTGTTTGAAGTATATAAACTATCAGACTTCCAGAAAGTTAAAAAAAAAAAGTGTTGGACAAAAACCATTGAAATTCATGTTTTAAAAATTAGACTTAAGAATGGCCACTCTTTCAAACACCAGAGATCAAGCAGTGTTATATAAAATCCAGGAAAAGGTGTCAGACAGTCTGTCTGATACCAACTCACAAATAATCGATCTGAGTGAAAATTTGCAGGTTTTGTCCGGCGGACCAACAGCTTTTTGGAAGTCTGAACTATTGTCATAACCATATTCTTGTTCTGGAATCCCTTATTTGTGTAATGTAAATTTGTTTGTATAATGACTTAACGAAATAAATACTGTTTAAACTAACCAAAATGTAAAATGTGTAATTTTAAGTTTGTTGAACAACTTCTATAAAAATGGAGCAACCATACAGTCAAGCTATCTGATGAAAATTATTGAGAAGGAGAGTTCTGTGTGCCAACTTTACTGAAATAAATAAATGAAATTCTTTATGATAGTTGGTAATTGAATTGACATCAAGGTTTTGTAGTTACAGTATTCCTTTTTCTTGTATTTCAGATTGTTTCAGTATAATCATGCTTTGACATTTTTTATTTTTATGTTTAAAGGTTAAAGCTAATGATGAAGCCAAGGTGTTGTGTATGATAACTATAGGAACAATTCAACTAAGAACTAAAGATTTAGAACCCACCAAGGTAACTAATTATAATCAGGGCGATGCATTTAATATACCACCGTAATTAAAGTTTAGGGGAATGTATTTGAATTTTTTATTCCATCTGTCTATCTGGCTTAATATAGTGTCTTCTCCATAACTTCTTCATCTGTTGATGGATTTAAATCAAACTTGACACATATAAACCTACATAAGACCTACATATGTGTCCCATACCAAATTTAGATGTGTGAGTCAAAGGTCAAGAACACAAAATCATATCTTATGCTTGGCATAAACAACGTCTGGTTCATAACAGTAACTCCCTCATCTATGGATGTTTTTTTATTGAACATATATTTACACACATGAGATGATATATTTTTTACTTAATTTAGATGGAAAGTAACTGGCTCAAACACTGTTGGGGACTAGGGTAATTGTTTCTCAAGATACTGCTCTTAATTCTTTTTAATAGTACATGTAAATATTCAATTTTAGTACATACTCGTGGTAACCTTGAGAGTGGTAGTACACACCAACAATGTCACAGACCACTCACTCAGTCCATTATACTTGTACTAAGCCAAGCAGTAAGGACATGTCATAAGGAAAATCCTTCTCAAATGCGGTTTAACCTACAGCGGTGAGATTCTCACACCTGAGCTTGAACCTTATACCTTAACATGCTTTATCCACTCCGCCACCAGGGCTCTTTTTCCCAATGTTGTAGGTATTGTAAAGAACCTTGGCTTTTTTTATAACCAAAATGTGGCGTTCAACATAAAATAATACAAGTTTTTATAAAAAATTTATCAATCTTGCAGGCACTAGTGGAAGAGAGTAGAGGTATTTTAGATGCCTGTGATGGGATAACAACAGTACATGGTAGATTTTATGAACTGTCCAGTAACTACCATAAACTGATGGGTAACCATGCCGATTATTATAAAGATGCACTCAGATACCTAGGATGTACCCAACTTAAAGATATACCAAGTAAGTACCAATGGCACTATTGAAACATCATAGCTTCTATAGTCAAGTGGTCTAAAGTGGTCAGCTTAAGGGTTACAGTGCCTCTCACTACCATGGTTCAAATACTACTTTGGGAAGGTCATATTGTGAGAAAGTTTGTCAGTTTGGTTACTGTGATCAGTTCTACAGGCACTCATGTTTTCTCCACCATCTTTAAATATACATTTAAGTAAAACTCCATTACTCCACTCAAATGACTTAGGTATAACTTGAAGTCGTCATAAATAATCATGATTTGTGAAAAATGCTGAGAAAGAGGTTAAATATCTTTATGATAAGTTTATAATTGAATTATTCTGGAAAAAATATGACTTAGAAGATGAATGGTTTTAGAGTCATTAGCCTGAACTGTATTGCACTGAAATACAATTTTATAGAAGTTTTGTTCTTGTTCTTAGACAGGTAATGGGTGAGGTTGAGTCTAAAAAGTTTTGAATTTACATCAAAAGAGTTTTGTTTGACTTAATTACTACTGAATTAACACTCTTGGAAGTTTCCCTTAAACGAAAACTTGATTAATTTCCCATATTGTCTGCTAAATTTTCCAAACATAGTGATACAAGAGCATAAGATTTACAAAAATTATCAAAAGTTAATCCAGTTCTGTCCTAACCTGTAAAATTTTCAGACTTTAGATATTGCTATAAAATGCAATCTTGGCATTGAGGTTACTATATAATTATGTCATTGAAATGGTTTCAAATTTATTCAAGAACTTCTCAATATTAAAACAGTGCAAATTTTCCCAATTTCAAAAGGCAGGAGATGGTGAATAAGATTACAGACTTTAAATAATTGTATGGAAAAACCGATTTGATTCATATTAGTTATCTTACAGTTACAATGTTATTATGAAAGTTGACAAACTTGTAACGATTTCATTGGTTGAAAGCGAAAATATGTTCAGGTTATTTCTCAATGACTCAATTATAAATTGGCCATGCCCACTCATTTGCCAAAGTGTTTGACAATGACACAATCTAGAACGAACTACTTCTAAAGCTTGTCATTTTACCTTGGTCTGAAATTATTAAAAGCAAAAGTCGCATAAAATTATTCTCATTTAATCGAGTTGTCTTTAAATTTAATTACAAGCATTGAATCTTATTTTCATTCGGGTCACTCTGCGAATTACACAATTTGCACAGCTTTAATTCATATAATTTTTCAATGATTAAAATGTCATAAGCAAATACCCAAAAGTGTGCACAGTGAATTTTATTTTGAATTATATACCAGTAAATTCAGATAAAGCATTATTATTATTTCAGCTGCAGAACAACAAGAGCGAGCATTCAATTTAGGTCTTGCTGCTTTACTGGGTGAAGGTGTTTACAACTTTGGTGAGCTGGTAAGTGATTACATATTGTAGAATCATTAATTAATATTTATTGGGTTAAAGTTTTGTAGGTTTTTGCAATTTAAAAAAAAATTGTACAAAAAACGTTTTGTGGAAACAAGTTGTAGTGGTATTGGCATATAAAAAATTTTCATTGACAATAAATTTCATAGTTTTCACCAACCAATGATAATATATTCCCAACAAACATTTGTGATTTTAAAGTACTTTTTTGTAAAAAAAAAAAAAAAAAAGAAAAAATAATAATAATAATAATAATAATAATAATAAGGATTTTCATTAAGTTGGGTACAATTACACCCACAGTCCAAATTAGTACAGATATGCACCTGTCATATATGTACATGTAACATTATTGCACTGCAATCAAATGTAGTATAGGTCAAGGTCATAGAGTTAAATCTTATGCTTTATACTTCAGATCCACTCTGATATTTCTTTAATTGTTCTTGATCAGACTTTGAATATTTGTGCACCACCATAAGATGATTTCTCATAAATCATAATTGCACTGATTGGCCATGATTCATTTGAGCATATGATAAAGTATTTTAATGGACTACATAAATCCAAAGGCAAGGGCACTATTTACTTTATTATGCCAAACAAAAAGCGATTTTTTTAACCCTTTTTTCCATGTAATCTTAGTAGGATTACTCAGTAGGTTTCCTTGCCTAGCAGTGAACATTACAATATCCCACGGCAATGTTGACTGCTGCTTCAAACATTGTGAATTGTTTCATACCACATGATAAAAAAATTGACCAATTATAGTTTAAGAATTTTCTGTGAGGTATAATGAAATAATTTAAACCATGTTACATTATAGTCGACACAGCCTTTTAATATTGTTTATTAACTTTACAGCTAGCTCATCCAATATTGGAATCATTAAAAGGAACAGATAAGGACTGGTTAGTTGATCTACTTTATGCCTTTAACAGTGGAAATATAGCAAAGTTTGAAGATCTGAAGAAAAAATGGGCAACACAGGTAGAAATATAGAAATATTTGTATATAGAAACAGGTATATATGTAGATTTGGCAACTGCATGACAATATTCTTTTATAGGGACTGTGTTTGTTTTCATTATCTCAATATGTGAGAAAATGGAAATCAGGCAATCCTGTTTTATTAAAGTTTATGAAACAGGATAATGTAAAAACTTGAAGAAAAATTACTAGTATTGGAACTGCTTTAATAACAACATCAGCAATTTACAGAATGTTTTGTTATATAAAATAACCGTTACAATTTTCTTATTTGTGGATATTTTTTAATAATAATGAGGGTCTTTTAAGACATTTAAACACTTTGTCTCTTTTAGAAAGTTAGATATTGAAATTCAAAATTTCAAAAGTTCTAAACGATCTATGTTGTTCCATTGAAAGCCTTTGCTATTATAATTTTTATTCTTCTTCAAAGTCAGACATTTCTTGTTTTATTGTCATGTTTCAAGTGAAATATACATGTACATGTATGTGAATGTTTGTTTTGTCGAGCCTGGCATTGCCATGAGACCAGACTTAGGTGTTGCTTTTCCAGTGTCATTGCAGATGGCAGCAGCATGTCAAAATGTGAAAGTTAATGTTAAAGTAATGTATTTTCTACTCGATCAAAAACTAACCAGGCTAGACATATAAATCTGTGGAATTTTTGTGTTTAAGAGATACATGTAACTGTATCGACATCATTTTTCTTAATGCATTGATTTTACTATTTGATAGAAATTATGATTATAACATTATCATTATACCATAAAGAATTCTCCAGAATAGACCTTAAAACTCATGCCCTGTGTTGTGGCAGGCTGGTGACATCTCAATATAAGTGAAATATTTTTGACTGGGACGTAAAACCCCGTTAAATCAATTAATCAATTATACCATAAAAGCTAAATTTTTAAACTTAGAAGATATTGCAATACCTCCCAACCCCCCAACTTTGTTTATATATGTGTGTGTGTGTGTGTGTGTGTTATGGTATTTTATTTTTTCAGAAGTTAGCCAAATCACACAAGAAATATTAATAGTAGCATAGAAAAAGGAATTCAAAGTTTTCCCTGTGTATACAACCTAAATAGCAGATTTGTTAAAATTATCACATAAAGAGTTAATGAATTACAAATTGATAATATATATGTTGTGTTCAGTTTATTGTCTATTTTTTACTTAGCCATATGATTATGGATGCTGACATGTTTATAATACATATCTCATCTTTATTTATCTTTTATTCAGCCTGATTTAGCTGCTAGTGAAATTCCATTAAGACAGAAGATATCATTATTATGTTTAATGGAGGTAAATCTTTTTACATTTTTATATAGTTATAGTGTGCGCTTCCATGTCGATTTTGATAAATTTTTTTTCTAAAGCGGTGCATTGCTTTTTAATTTCATTTAAGTAAAATGAAATGCAAGTATTTTTAAAAAGTATTTTTCAAAACATGTAAAATTTACAGTACTTATACATGTAGTTCTGTATCTGGCGTTTTTACACTTATTAATTTTTTTTTTTTTTTTTTTTTTTTTTTTTTTTTTTTTTTTTTTTTTTTTTTTTTTTTTTGAAAGTATTCAGTTCATTTTTTTTACCCTATAATTGAATTTAGTATTTTAACTTTGAAAAAAAAAAATAAATAAAACACAACTTTTTATTTTACCCTGTAGTTGATTTTGCTAATCAAGTTTTAGGAGTTTTTAAACTGATTGCAACACAATTCGTTAATTGACCTTGTTTTTGAATTTGATATTTTTATTTTTTTAGATTTAAAAAAAAGATCAACTCATCATTATTTTATATAAATAAATTTAATATTTTAAGTACAGGGTTTTAAGTTGTTTTTTTTTTTTTTTTTAAATCAACTTATAATTTTACCCTATGATAATAAGTGATAATTAATTTTAAAGATTTAAAAATAATTCATTGATCATCATCCCCTATATATATTAGTTACAAGAGAGAGTTGTAATTTTACTTTTAATTTATTACAGATGACATTCAAAAGGCCAGCAACAAACAGACAATTATCATTCAAAGAAATAGCTAAAGAGACATCATTACCTGTGTCAGAAGTAAGAAATTTATTTTTAAATAGGGATAATAAAAATTTGATTAATTGAACAAGTGTTATGTCCAAGTCAAGAATGTCATAAGCTATAGATTTAGTGCTGGAAATTTTGGATCTTGCCGTGCTCTTACCGTTATGTGTAGGAATGGTTATTTTTGAGCTTGCCATGTCTATCTTGAAACAGGGCAAAGGTTTTTTAAGATGCCTTCAAAAGAACCCGTTAACTTTCATTTCCAGTGCTTGGCAAAATGTCTTTTCCTGTTTTTAAAGCTTGGTCAGAATTTGCCATGGTGTGAGCCCTGACCTCCCATTATCAGAGTGAGCATTTCACTATTACAGCTCTGTGTTAGTGGAGGAAAGGTTAAAATTGTTAGAGATGTTGATATACCTATATAGAGTAAAGAAATGTATTTTTAATTGTTTATTTCTTTTTTCCTTTATTTTTAAGTGTTTTTTTTTTTTCCTATTTTATTTTAAAATTTGTTTGATTTAATATTTATGAATGGGATAGAATCCAATAATGTTTTAAACCAAGCATATTAATATGTATGATATAATTATACACTATATATACTATATATTTTTATGCTACTTTCTGCAGGTTGAGCTTCTGGTGATGAAAGCATTAAGTTTAGGACTAGTAAAAGGATCTATTGATGAAATCGACCAGCGAGTACACATGACCTGGGTACAGCCTCGTGTTTTAGACCTTCAACAGGTTAGTTTATTAGGCCTCATTATCAGGGATTACAAATAATGCAACTAAAGAGTACACAATACCTGGTTACAGCCTAGTGTTCTAAATCAAGGGGTCAGTTTATAAAATATCACCTATTTATAAGTCATTCGTTCAATTGACATAAAAATTGTATTCACAAGCACAGTGGAAAGTGACTAGTATCTTGAACAGGCCTCTGATTACAGCTTTTTGTTCTAAATCAAAGGGTCAGTTTATTAGCAGTCTTTCAATTATAAGTCATGTAACCAGAAAGTACACATGACTTTGGTTCATTCTCATGTTCTTATGCACTATTAATGACAATAAATAAATAAAGATGTTGAGGGTCATAAATAGGTCATGTTATCAGAGAAAACATGTAGTCTGTTTTATACCTCAAGCTTTTGATTTTTGATAAGCGAGACAAAAATGGCCAATCACTTTTTGGGTATGTAAGTAGTTTTTTTTTATTTTTTTAGTTTTTTAGGAATAATAAATCATGTGATAGAGAGTACAGGATATGGATTCAACCTTGAGGTTTTTATTAGGTCACCTGGCATAGCCAGGGTGAGCTTAAGGCATGGTAAAGCATGCATGCACGTATAAGTCCAGAAACTTTAATCTTCTCCTCTGAAACTTATTGGCCAATTCCAAATGAAATTTGGTATGAAAGGTCCTTGGTTGTTGTAGATTAAAAATTTTATGAGACATGCTCGTCTGAAATCTAAAATGGCTGCTGTTACTATACATAGCAAAAAGCGATAAATTGCCATAACAGGTTTATATACAACCAATTTTGTTGAATTTTGAAACACAGAAAAAAGATGTTGGGGGATAAAACATATGTAACAGGTTTTTCTTTATAATTTTTTAGCCTACATATTTGAAAATCTTCTCCCCTGAAAGTACTTGGCCAATTTTAAGGAGCTTTATGATAAATATTGCTTGAAATATTTTTTCTAAAGATATTGTTAGTGAGTTTTCTGGGTTTAGGTAATTGGATATATTTTAAAATTAAACAAAATTAAAAAACAATGTTCCAGGGGAGCAGTACTAGCCCTATTGGTCCTCTTGTTAATAACAGTATTCAAGGCAAATTTTTTTATAATTATGGAGCATGATTATTTAAAAACTAAAGATTTAAGTATATCAATTATAGTGTGAATATTTAAATATTTAAAGAACAAATGTTATTTATTCATTTACAGATATCAACAATGCAGAAAAGATTGGAACAGTGGTGTACAGATGTGACTCAGATGGAGAGATTACTAGAAGTGAAAGCTCATGATATTCTTACTTAACAGTGATACATGTATAACTTAGGACCAGATTGTTTGTTGTATCTTCTCTTGTTGCATAAACTACATTTATCATTTTGTGCTATAATATGAGTATACTTATTGTGTAAATTCAAGTTGAACAGTGAAATAAGGATACAAATGGAGACATTTTTTGGATGGACTTAATAGAATTTGACAACATATGGTACAGTTTTATGTATTTTTTTCCATTTTAGAAGAAAATGGAAATTTAAAAAAATACATCAAAAGTAAATTTTCAACCAAATAAAAAATAAAAATAAAAATTTCAAAACATTTTTTTTATTGCATTTAATGAGTTCACAAACGTAACATGATATACCTTATATATTGTGCCTAATTATTATTACTGTTATGTATGTGTGGAATAACATTAGTGGCATTTTCTGTAAAAACATTATTATTCTGGAACATGAACTTTTTCAAAAATATTTTCAAACGTAAAAAGAGTGGAGAGGAGTAATGGTGTTTTTTTGCCCCAGTCAAGATTCTTTCATTCATTTTGAGGCATTCAGTTCTGGGATGGTGGAGGAAACCGGAGTGCCCATAGAAAACCACCAAACTTCAGCAAACAAACTGACTTACTTCCTTACACTAGGATCTGTCCTGATCGGGATTCGAACCCAGGTGGTGAGAGGTGCTGTGATCCGTAAATGTGAGCTTTAGACCACTTGGTCACCGAGGCCCCTACAAATAAGAGGATAGTTATTATATGGTACCCTGGTTTATCCTATAAGCCTTTGTAAACAAGAATTAGAAATACCATCAAACCATTTTACTGTCCTTTTTATTTCAATATTCAAAGTGAAAGGCACAGGTGTATCACAAAAAATAAACAATAAGATAACGGTTGAGTAATGGTGTTTTACGCACCAATCAAGATTTTTTCAATTATATCAAGGCAATCAGTTCAGGAATGGTAGAGGAAAACAGATAAACCACCTGTCTACTGAAATGACAATCTTTCAAACTAGAATCTATTTGAGCAGGATTCAAACATTAAACAGCGAGAGGCGCTGTGATTCGGGCCCCCTTTAAGGTCAATATGATTGATTTACGGTTGATTTAATGGGATTACGTCACATTCGAGCATATTTCACGTATATCGAGATGTCACCAGCTATATGAGAAATGACAGAAACTTTATCTTTGCAGTAATCTAATTGCAATGTGCAGGAAGGGTTCGTCTGCCGTGATACCTGGCATAGTTTTTAACAGTTTTCTCCAAAGGACCCCCCGACTTTTGTTCCTAAATGCTGGGTTCATGACGAAAAAACAGTCACTACCAATTTTAAAGTCGTGTTGAGACCCGGCCGGGGTTCAATACCAACCTCCAACATACGAAGTAAGCACTCTACTAACTGAACTGCCGTAGTGGATGCTTTACGGAAACAGAAAAAGTTTATATAACATAACAACAACGTTCGTTTTGTAATTATAATGGTGATATATTTGATGTTTTATCTTTTGATTCTTTTCTTTTTTGTGTAAAAATAAAATTTTCAATAACAATATAATAATAACAAAAACAAAAATATAACAAAATAGATAAAAATGTAAAATGAGAGAGAGAAGAACAATTATTAAACAAGCATAACAATATAAATATAAGCAAAATCTATCAAGAAGGTTTAGATAAGTGTATTTAAATTATACATGAAACAAAGAAGACAGAAAAAGAAAAAAAGTAAACATGAGAGAGAGAGAGAGAGAGAGAGAGAGAGAGAGAGAGAGAGAGAGAATTTCAGTATTGACAGATTACTGCAAACAATACAAAAATAATTGAACAATAGTTTGTCATATCATCATCATCATTAACAAAATAAATAAATAGTTTGTAACATCTTCAACAATAACAGTTTTGTAAAATCATCATTATATACAATTGATTTCTTCTAACAGCAGATAAAACTTTATGCTGGTAAAGTTAAGCTCTCTTTCCAACACATGGGAGGAGCCATCCAAATAAACGTCTGAAAGACAACTTTGTTTTTCTTTTTGTCTTTCTTTCTGTTTTTGCTACTTTCTTTTCTTCTTTCTTTTTGACTACAAAAAACAAACATATATATATATATATATATATATATATATATATTAGACATTTAATCCATATCTCAATGACAATGACAGATGTGGTGTAAAACAACATTCAGTGCGGGTAATTTGAACTGAAGATGTATAGTGTCGACATAGAAAAGTTTGTTTTTTTATATATGTATATTACTGTTATGTAACAATGGCGGGTTACGTAAAGTTGTTTGTAATTGTGTAAAGGTGTTTCACGTCACATCAGCAATTTTGAACAATTTATGACGAGACAATATCAATCTAAGATTAGTTTGTACTTAATTTAATGTGATTTGGTTATGGACGCCTATATACTATGTACTGCGCCTAAACGTCGGTCACCAGTACATTTGGATATAACATTTAAATAAATAGATAAAAAAGGCGTGTATCAATAAGGTGCCAATTAACGGATTACAGGGGTTCGCGTCGCCTTTGTTCGAATCTCACTCGGTCGGGGCTGTTCCTAGTGTTCGAAAGTTTGTCAGTTCGCTCAGCGAAAATAGATGGTTTTCTCCGGACATTAAAGTACGACCACCTGAAGCGACTATCTCAATGGAAGTATAGAAGAATCTTAACTAGCGTCGTAATACAAATACATCATTAGTCCAAGCCCGCTCTAATAAATGAAAATCTTATGCAAGAGAAATATATAAGATTTGAAAATTAAGCTTTGTGGTAAGATCGGACTTATTGTTGAGGTATATATTCTTTTTTCTTTTTTATAAAAGTCAGTGATTGTTCGATATAGTTATATCCCCAAGACTACAGGTATAGACATACTTACATAATTTTCTGACTTCTTTATGGATATCTAAATGTTTTTCAATTACTGTTATTTCATCTTTAACTGTAAAAATAAGATAATTACATTGTTGAAACTGAAGTTTATGAACACAAAGACCGGCAAAGAAATGGAAAGTCTGAAAAAATTTACACATATGTAGTTTGATCAACTGAAGGAACAGGTGTTGCTACACGCGCGCGCCGCGTGCGTTTGTGTGTGTGTGTGTGTTAACCTTCCAAAAAACTTGATTGGAAATTATATCGAAATATTGTACTGTTCACGTTCAGAAACTTTGACGAGCATTAGCCCCCCACCCCAACCCCATGGCCAATTTAAAAAAAAGTTGACTTTGCGGTTTAAAAATTGTTTTCTAAAATGCCATCATTTATTTTTGCTACACTTACCGTATTGTGTAACTCCTTGGTATCTTTTGGATGGCCTGTTGCAAATAGGCATTCCATTGTCCATTATCTAAAAAGCAAAAGAGGTTTAATTAAGTTTCAGAGCATAGACTAGAAAAGGAAGGTAGGAATATGACCGATCGGGGCTTGATTGCAGAACGGAAAGCTTAGTCGCTAGAACCTCCTGCTAGTATGAGGAAGGTCCGGGTCAGAGCATCTTAATTCAATCTTAATCTCTTTTTTTTTTTCTATTTCAAGGTTTTTTTATTTGTAAAGTATACACCTACTGAAATCGAAAGTAATAATTAGAAGTTGTCTTAATATAAAACGAATCATGCCGAAGAATTCTAACAGTTTCAGGTCCAAACACGCTGATTAATATTGCGTTATAAATCCAAAAATGAGTATATTACACTTTTTGGATTTGAACTGTTTTAGTTTTTCAGTAGAGTGCAAACGTTGCAGACTCAAGACGGCAATAACACTTAATTCCAGCTTTTTAAATCAGATAAAAATTCTTTAGCAGACAATTATTTGGTCTGAATACTTACATAGTCCAAAAACTTCTGAGCAATGTCATCTTCTAAAATCACAAATGCACAAGCCTGGCTTGACTTCAGGCTGTCAATATCAGTTCTTGACTGAAAATTATTCATCTGGATTTCAAAGTACCCATCACTGTAGTAGGAGTCTGGAAAACATGGAACAAATGGATTTCCAGAAGCCTGCTCTTTATGTAGCATGTCAACAGCTTTAATGATTATGTTAGCTGACTTCTCCTCAAACAAGATTTTAAACCCTAAAATATAAAATCAATTATATTTTTAAAGAATGAAATTGAAATTGTGAAAATTTTAAAAACGGAACTTTTTAGGTAAGCATATGTATTTCCAAATTAATAAATAAAAATAATTATTAATTAATTGATTAATTGATAAGTAGATAAAATAACAAAATAAATAAATAATACCCGCAATAATAATAATAATAACAACAACAATAATAATAATAATAATAAAAATAAATTGACATTTTTCGATTTGAATTTTCATCGGAAGGAGACGAATTCTAAATTCTTGTTTTGAGCAAAATGCATTCATTTCTTTCTTGAAACAATCAGGATATGCAGAAATTACGAAATAATAACTATTAAAATGGATTAACAGAGATATTCTTTGTGACTTTGTGATTAATTTGATAAAGTTTGCTTACCGTCAGTCATTATTATTTCCTTGTTTTTCTGAAAATTTTGATAAATATTTCTCAAGAATGCAGCTTTTGTGTTTGTTCGCCAAACTCTGTTTCTCGTTGCGATGCGATACCGATGACGTCATAGTAGAAAAAAACCAACCGGAAAATCTAATTTTCATGGGAGAATAATTTTGAAATGTTATAAAACGCATAATTTAATGATACGTTAGTCTTGGAAACTTTTCTTCTAAAGAAAATTAATTTTTTGACAGAAATTTAGTTTTTAAATAGAAAAGATTGAAATTTAGGCTGTTTTTAAACATTCGTCAAACACCGGTCAATTCCGTAACGGCACCGAAGAAGCGCAAGATAGGTAACGAAGGTATCGGCGATATCGCAAACCACTACGGTCACCGCGTCATTGCAACAGGTACATGTATAGTTTAATAATACTAGAGTCCGATCTTCTGTTTCAAACAACAACAAAAATAACAATACTCATTTTTATGATGCATTGTATTTTTAAAATGTACAATAAATAGATCTTAATCAAAGAATGGGGAAACAAAAGAGACTTTTAAGTACTTTTCGATATCATTCGACTTTTCGATTGGTTTAATCACCGGTGTCGAAAACACATCAAAGCCTTGAGATTAAAACCTAATGCTTGACCACAGTCCACCACGGCGCAACGGTAAAATGTATTTTTGACATGGTTGGAAATAAATAAGAAAACCATACAATTCATAAACCTAAAATCAAACGGGAAATAATTAGCTGTTTGGTTAATAGTTATAAGCTATGCCTTTTTAATCCATCTAACAGTTTTTAGAAACTTTCTATAGAATTATTTTTAACGCTAGTGACCGATCAAAGTCGGGGATTTTATAATTAATGGCTTCAGTATGTTTTGGTCTTTTCTATATGTAACGGGAAAGGGAAAAAAAGAAGAAGCAACCAAACCGGAACTTGAATCCGGGACCTACCAAAAACTAGCGGGACGCTCTACCGACTGAGCTACCAGGCCATCTATCATTCTTAGTCCGCCATATTCCGCCTTTGTTAGATTAAACTACATTGTTCTTTGAATCAAAACTACCAGGATATATCCTAGGATAAATCTGTTGGTCGGCATCTTCCCAGGATCGGACGAGCCCTAAATGTCACACGAAAAGAAAAAAAAATGCAGCGGCGAAACAGTACTCGAACACAGAATCTTCCCAATACTAGTAGCATGGACGCTTCACCAACTAAGCAACCCGACCACATATCAAGCCTGGTTCGCCACACATATATATATATTTTAAAATTTATTATTATTATTATTAATTAACTAATTAATTAATTAATCAATTAATTAATTAATTTATTTATTTATTTATTTATTTATTTATTTTTATTTTAATAAAATATACATGACACTGTTAATAATATATTGAATCTGTTATTAAAAAAATAAACCGGGCTTTATGCGGTAAGCGCAGTATACACTTAATACCGTGAAAGTAAGTTGGTTAGTTGGAAAAGCGACCAGATCTAAATGTTGTGAGTTCGAATTTAGTTAGTATATGTTGTAAATGTTAAGCAAGTAACATTATTTAACTTTGCGGCTCAAATCCCGCTTATAAAGATTCTAGTGTTAGAAAGTTTGTCAGTTCGCTTGCCGAAGGTCAGTTTTTTTTTCTCATAGCAATCCGGTTTCCACCACAATCCAAGAACTGATCGCCTCGATGTAAATGTAACTCACGTCGGGGTAGCATAGTTTTATTCGACAATATAGCATTGTTAAATATATATGTATATATAATTGCAGACAAAATAATTTAACGTATTTATAGATTCTCTTAATGATGTATATGTTCCATCAAAAATGAGTGTTGTATTATCGCAAATTGACTGAGTAAATAAGTATCGTTTTCATTTGAAATTCTTTTTCTATTTTTATTATTTCTGATTATTATTGCCAGTATTTCGGCGCATTACAAAAATAAACAACTAGGGTCACCTTGCCTAACTCCTCTTTGAATAGGGAAACAATCGGACAAATGACATAAAATGAAATGTGTTTATGAAATAATCTAATCCACAATTTTGTCAAAAAATGTAAAAATGTTAAGATTTTTCAATATTTTCGGTGCGTAGCGTTTTGACATCCTTAGTGATGCTATCCGATTCGAACATTACGAATATTGTAAACTATTACTGGAAAGGTGTTTGAGAGATGCATCTTAAAATATGTAAACAACTATATTGTTAAAAACTCGATTCTTACTCCTTTCCAGTCAGGCTTCATTCATGGCGATTCTACTGTTAATCAACTTACCTATCTCACTAATGAAATCTTACACGCTCTAGATGATGGTAAAGAAGTCCGTGCAGTGTTTCTTGACATAAGTAAAGCCTTTGATAGAGTCTGGCATAAAGGCTTGTTACACAAATTAGAAAACGTTGGTATAAGTGGTTCTTTGCTTTCTCTTTTCCGAAGTTATCTAAATGATCGCCTACAAAGGGTGGTAATAAAAACATCTTCTTCTCAGTGGAAACCAGTTACTGCAGGTGTTCTCCAAGGCTCCATTCTCGGTCCTACTCTATTTCTCTTATTTATCAATGATATTGTTTCTACTGTTAACTGCAATATCAGACTCTTTACTGATGATACATCTTTATTTATTACTGTAGACGATCCAGCCTCAGCTAGTATTACACTTAATCGGAATCTATATGCAATTTATTCTTGGTCTAAAAGATGGTTAGTCACTTTTAATCCTGACAAAACTGAATGTATGACCTTTTCTAGGAAGTCCAGACTACAATCTTATCATCCTCCTCTCTTTATGAATCATGTTATGCTAAAAAAAAGTCCACACTCACAAACATCTCGGTGAAACATTCTCGTATGATTGAAGTTTGGCTGCTCATATCGAATCTTTATTACATAAATCTCGATCTCGTCTTTATTTACTACGCCAGCTAAAATTTAAGCTAGACAGAAACACCTTACAAAAACTTTATTTTAGTCTTATCCGACCTCTTCTCGAGTATGGTGATGTTCTATGGGACAACATGACTAAACGACAAAGTAAACTTTTAGAGCAAATAAATACAGAAGCAGCTCGAATAGTTACAGGTGCTACTTTACTTACTAGTACTTCTCTACTTTTTAAAGAAACTTTTTGGGAAACCCTAAGCGATAGAAGAAAAAAACATAAGTTAATCCTTTTCTACAAGATGTACCACATTATCATACTCCAGCTTATCTGTCAAACATCATACAACCACACAATTTTGAAGTACATTTTTACAATACTATACATCAACACAATTTATTATCTATATACTGCAAAACCAAATCTTAGTTCGACTTTTTTTACCTTCAGTTGTTAGAGATTGGAAAATATCCAGAAAACATAAGAAAATCCTCTTTATCCAGATTTAAAGCATTTTAAAATAAGAACATACAAAAAGTGCCTAAATTTTATTTAAAAGGCAATCGTAAAGGTCAGATACTCCATGCACGACTGAGAATGCAGTGCAGTGCTTTAAATCACCATCTTTTCCAAAAAAACATTATTTCTAATCCAACTTGCACCTGTGATATGGTTGAGACCACCAGTCATTATCTTTTTCAATGCCCTTATTTCACTCGGCAAAGAAATGTCATTCTAGCTCTGTTAAACAACTATACTGTTACTCAAAAATTACTATTATTTGGTGATTCAAATTTATCTGATGAAGAAAACACTTCGATATTTTTAAAAGTCCAAGATTTTATAATTGATACAAAAAGGTTTTCCTGAACATATTTCTTCTTATTTATTTAATTACAATTCTTAATATATACTGTAAAGTAACATATGCAAGTGCTATTTTTTGTGTATTATGTGTACTGTAGTATATAAGTGTTATGTCGGTCTACAAATGTATTTTTCAAATTATGGGAGCCGGATTTATAGAATGAACTATGTAAGTCCATTGTTTCCGAATCCTTTTGCTTATTGCATATATTGCTTCAATGTAATGTTATGATATTTAATTCAATAAAATACTGTTTAAACTAATATTGTAAACTAAGGGATATGTATCTTATTACTCTATCTGTATTGATAGTAATGGGTTGAGTTGAGTAATGGTGTTTAACGTCCCAGTAAAGAATATTTCACTTATATCGAGACGTCGCCAGCTATAGGCGAAAGTGCAGAAATTTTGCCTGTGCGTTGCGCTGATGGCATTATACAGCAGGGTTCTTTATCGTGCCATGCCTGCCATGACACGGGATCTCGTTTATTTTAAGTTCCCATCCGAAAGAACCGTGACTTTCATTTCTTAATGTCGAGTGCTTGGCGAAAGAACAGTCACTACCCACTTTCAAGTCTTGTGTCAGACCCGGCCGGAGTTCGAACCCACGACCTTCCACTTACGGAGTATTGAAAGTAATGGTGTTGCTTGTTTGTTATAATTATGTTAAACTTCGCATCAGCATTTTTTTTCAGCTATTCGAGATGAAAACATGTATATTTATTTCTATAAATCCTTCCAGTAATTAGTTTGTGTATGCGTGTGATGTGCGAGGATATATTATGATTAGCCTTATACTAGAGCGCACTAAGACGGCTTTTTGTTAAGTGCTAGGCTCACTGAGCCAGTATACTACAGACAGGCAGACCATTCCCGTACACTTGAAACAGTTTAACCAGTTAGTTTCTCTGTTAACTTAATGCCGAGCAGCAGACGAGTAAGTGCATGAGTTTGTGGAGTGAATTGAAGTTCAATGCCGTAACCGTAATTCGGCAGCTTTAAGGGGCTGAAAAAATGTAAAAGATACAAAAATATCAATCAAAACCTAAATAAAAATAAAATTCAATAGTTTAAACATATAAAAATAATGGGAAACTGATAAAAAATCCAGAAACATCATAGAAAGATAAAAAAGTTAATGATCAGAATTAGATTTTATAAAAAAACAAGTTTATTTCCGGAAGGAAGTTTAAAATTTGATTTCACTGACATTGCTTTAAAGCTCCAAAATCATAAACCAGAAAAATGAGTTGCAAGTTGAAAAGTTGTTAAATAGCCTAAAACATATTTTAAAGGTTGATTTTCTTCAAAATAAAAGGATATGTATAAAGTAACTTTCGCTCATCGCCGGATGAAGAAGCAGCATCTCGTATTTATCTTATAAATGGCCAGGCTGGGGTTCAGACCGCTGACCACATCTTTTAAGGCGGATTACCGTGCCTCTTACCGCTTAGGTTTGAATCCAATTCGGGCAGATCCTTGTGTGAGATATTTGTCAGTTCGCTTGCCAAAAGTCGGCAATTTTCTTCGGGCACTCCGGTTTTTTCCACTATCCCAGAACTGAACGCCTTGATATAAGTGGAAAAAAACTTAAATGGGACATAAAACACTTCTAATCCACCAATACAATCTAGTCTATCATTTGGACCACCGGTGTATGTTTCTATTTGAAGTAAAAACAGCTGTAACAAAAGTTGGTTTGTTGGATTGTTAGCTTAACAATCAACTAAATTGGTGACTGTTAGGAACACATATAAATTTGCTCTATGTCAATCCAATCGCAGTTCAGGTGTTACATATAATTTGCTCTGTCAAACCAATTGCAGTCCAAGTGTTATGTTATATATTAATTTGCTCCATATCAAACCAATCGTAGTTCTGTTTGTGAAAACGTACATATTAATGGAATGGAGCGGAGTAATGGTGTTTCACGCCCCTAGTCAAGATTTTTTCAATTATTTCGAGTTCTGGGATGATGGAGGAAACCGGAGTGGCCGGAGAAAACCACCGACTTTCGGCAAGCGAACTGACAAACTTTCTCACACTAGGATCTGTCCCGAGTGGGATTCGAACCCAGGCGGTGAGAGGCGCTGTGATCCGTAAGCGCGCGCTTTAGACCACTCGGCCACTGAGGCCTCTCTAGAACGAAGATCATCTGAAAATAATTATTAATGTTTGTTAAAAAAATCATTGTCTATTAATTGTCTTCCATTTTGGAAACCTTGCCTCAGTTTCTGTCTCTTTTACCTGCTTAAATAGCAAGAAATTTACCAACAAGCAACGGCTTTTGTAGTTTTTATCATAAATGTATGATTACATCCAATTCAAAACAATAATTAGAGATATTTGGTTTTGTTTAAATTTCTGAATAAAACAGCAGATCAGTGCGGTTCACCGGTAAAAGGTCAACTTGGAAATCCTGTACTTAATATTTTTTTAAATTAAGCAACAGTTATTAGAGTTTTAAAAGGATTTTAAAAAAAAATAAGTGTATGACACTTTAAATCTAGTCAATTTTAATCGTGTATACTGCTAACATAAAATATTTGTTTCTCTTTCATTAAAACCAATTTTATTAATATAAATATACTGATTGTTGTTTGTTTAATGAAACTGTCATATACCATTTTTTGAATGTATTTTATGATTAAATTCAAAAAATGGTATATGACAAAACTGTAAAGCTGCATTAAGTTTTCAAAGGAAAACAATTAAAACGGTGCTTATCTAATTAATGATGTTCCTAATCAACATTGTTACATTTGGTTCAACGATAAAAGCTCGAATAAATACAGAAACAACAATAATTTTCCAGCATGTAGCATGTTGGATCTGATATTAGAACATGGAACCTTACGTCATAAAAAAACCCGGGTCATTTAAACACAACTTACAAAACGGTGAAATACGATAAATTTAACATAGAACCTAATTGAATTTGTCATTTGTGCCTTAGTAAGGGATACATAACACCATTGCGTATACATCTGGATATTAATGAGGGACAATTAATACAATTTGTCAGGTTTCACTTTCGATTTACTGGAGTTTCCTTACATCTGTGCGCACGCCCCCGGCTCATAATTCAATCATCGATAAACATGGACCAACCGGTTAGAGGATTCCGATTATTTACAGCTAAAAGGAATGAAATTTTAGAAAATGAATCTCACGGATCGTGATTAGAAGTTATCTATTTCTAAAAAAAATATATATATAATTTTTGAAAATCAAAAAAAAAAAAAAAAAAAAAAAAAAAAAAAAAAAAAAAAAATTCAGAAAATTGAAAAACTTAATGCAGCTCTAAGGGATCGTTGTTATGTTGTATATTGTTTAACGTCGCATCTGCACTTTTGGCGACGAGAGCAAGGTTATTAATCTCTAAGGATTAATCCAAGAATAAGGTCATGTGTATGTGTGTGATGTGCTTTTGTGCATTACGTCTGTCGTGTAATAGCGCGAACTTTGGGCGACTTTTTGTTATGTTGCTAGCTCGACGGGTCAGGATGCCGGAGGCAAGCAAACCACTCCTCCAGTCCATTATCCTGGCCCCGGGGAATCGGAATTTTAAAGTCTTATGTATGACCCGGTCGGGGTTCGAACCCGTGTCCTTCCCGCTTGTGGCGGATTATATAGAGGTGGTCAGTTCTGAGATGGCGTAGAAAACCGAAGTTCCGGAGAAAACCACCAGGCAAGCTAAGTCAAAAACTGTCTCTATTAGAATCTGCCCGATTAGATTTCAGAAAGTGATTCGTTACGTGCACTGCTCACAGTAAAGAAAAAAGAGTTGATATAACAAATAACAACAACGTTATTTTGTAATTATAATGGTGATATATTTTATATTTCATCTTTTGATTCTTTAGAGTCTTTTCTTTTTTGTGTAAAAATAAAATCTTCAGTAAGAATATAACAATAACAAAAATACAATATATAACAAAATAAAAAAAAACAAACGATGAGAGAGAGAGAGAGAGAGAGAGAGAGAGTGAGAGTGCATAAGTCTGTATGTAGGTAATATGAATACGTGTTACAGAATAAACATATTAAAATATCGAACAATCAATATAGTTAAAAGAAAAAAATGAGATAGAAATAATAAACATCATTGAGAGAGAGAGAGAGAGAGAGAGAGAGAGAGAGAGAGAGAGAGAGAGAGAGAGAGAGAGAGAGAGTATTGGTTAATTTACAACTTCAATATGTTGTAATATCATGATAATAAAAATTGAAAAAAATAGTTTATAAAATCTTCAACAAGAACAGTTTTGTAAAATCATTATATACAATTGATTTCTTCTAACAGCAGATAAAACTTTATGTTTGGTAAAGTTAAGCTCTCTTTCCAACACATGGAAGGAGCCATCCGAATAAACGTCTGAAAGACAACTGTGTTTTTCTTTTTGTCTTTCCTTCTGTTTTTGCTACTTTCTTTTCTTCTTTCTTTTTGACTACAAAAATAAATCAAATGTATATTAGACAAATGATCAATATGTCGATGACATTGACAGATGCGACGTAAAACAGCGTCCAATGTGAAGATGTCAAACTAGAAATGACCGTATCGACATAGTAAAACTTGTTTTAAAGTTGTATAGCACCGTAAACAGTGATAATGATTTATTACTGTTGTTTAACGTAAATCACATAGTTTTACGTCACATCAGTTAATTTGAGTAATCTGTCATTACACACTATTTATCAAAGATTAGTATGTACAGTATGTACTTAGAAATATTATTGTTTTGCTGGACTATGTACGGCACTTAAATGTCCACCGCACATCAACATTGACAACTATTCAGTCAGTAACAACATTTTAAAAAGGAAATGAATAAATGCACCATCAATAAAGTCATCGAAAACAAAGGAAAAGGTTCTCAATGCTTAGGTTTTAATACCAATCGGAACAGATCCCAGTGTGAGAAGGTTTTTGGTCCGCGTACTAAAAGTGGGCGATTTTCTCCGGGCATTCAGGTTTTCCCCACAATCCCTGTATACCGACTTCCCCAATAGAATCTTGTTAAAACACCATTACGCCACCCACATCAATATATGAAATTGAATATGTACGCGTACCAAAAGAGGTTGGTTTTCTTCGGGCATTCGGGTTTCCTCCACAATTTCTGCACCGAATGTCCCGACAGAATCTTGACAAAACACTATTATGCCAACAAAGTTAATGAAAAAATGTGTGGATATTTGACCGAAAAGTAAGCTTCGTGGCATAACCGAACTTTGAGTTGCTGTATATATAATTTTCAACTCATATATAATAGAAGTCACTGGTTGTAGCACCAACCACAAAAAAAAAGAAATGTCCATAAAAGTACATTTTAGACATACTTACATAATTTTCTGGCTTCTTTATGAACATCTAAATGTTCATCAATCACTGTTATTTCATCTTTAACTGTAAAAATAAGATTATTCCATTTTATTTGTATACAATATACATGTATGTTGAAACTTCATTATCTTTCAATAATTATAAATTGTATTAACGCAAAACTTTGGCAAAGAATTGATAAATCTTTTAAAAATTATTACATAGTTCATGTACGTATATATATAACAAATACATGCTAAATTTTGATGTGCCATATGTGCACATTTCGGAAAATCATTCCTCATCATCTATTATCTATCTGATAATTGTATGGGTATTGCTACATATGTATAGGTTAAGATGTTAACCTTGCAAGAGCAGGCGCGAAAATCAGAAAGAATTTTTCACTGTCCATGACAGAGGGACAGGATAAGAACAACCCTGATGAACAAAAATGGCTTGGCGTTAAAAATGTTTTTTTTTTTTTTTAATCAAAAAATAATAATAAAAATAAAAAAATGGCTTTTAATCTCTACACTCACCATATTTACCATGACCCTGAAATCTTGAGAATGGTATGTTGAATGAAGGCAATTTATTGTCCATGATCTAGAAAGAAGATAAAAGGATTAATTACTTTTTGTAAGCACAGAATCAGCTTGTAAGTGTTAGCTTACATGTATGCTAAATTTTTGGCAGTTGTTAAAATTTTCGTTAGGTGTAGCGGACTGTGCTTTAAAGGCGGTGGGTAGAGTAACCCGCTATTATTGGGAAGGCACCGGGTTCGAGTTTCGGTTTGACCGTTGCATTTTCCCATTCATTTGGTAGCTCGTCTGACCCTAGGAGGTGGCCCGCAAGCGGCTTGGTTCAAAAATGAAACCTGTTGGTGTCGATTCGAGGTGGTTGAATCGAAAAAGGTGGGCTTGATACGTGGCCGGGTAGCTCATTCGGTAGAGCGTCCTATTAGTATTGGGATGGTCCGGGTTAGAGTCCTGGTTTGGCCCCTGCAATTTTACCTTTCATGTTACATTTGCAAAACGTTGCTGACCCAAGATAAGTGTTTCAAAAACAATTTTCTGGCTCCTCGAATAAAGAAAATTATTTATTCCTTAATGAAAAAAATTGTGTTCTGAATACTTACTCCTGGTTTTTAAATCAGAAAAAAATCTTTCTTTAGCAGAAAAAATGTGCTCTGAATACTTACAAAGTCCAAAAACTTCTGAGCAATGTCATCTTCTAAAATCACAAATGCACAAGCCTGGCTTGACTTCAGACTGTCAATATCAGTTCTTGACTGAAAATTATTCATCTGGATTTCAAAGTATCCATCACTGTAGTAGGAGTCTGGAAAATGTGGAACAAATGGATTTCCAGAAGCCTGCTCTTTATGTAGCATGTCAACAGCTTTAATGATTATGTTAGCTGACTTCTCCTCAAACAAGGTTTTAAACCCTAAAATATAAAATTAATTGTATTTTTTAATAAAATGATTTAAAAATTAATCAATGAAATTTTTTTATGTATGATCAAACGGCATGTAATTTTGTTTGGAATAGGTTAGGTTTTACAAATAACTTTAAATTTTAAAACCGAGATTTAATAAATAAACATTAGTAAATCCAAATAAATAAATAAATTAATAAAATAAAATAAAATAAAATAATATAAAATAAATAAATAAATAAATAAATAAATAAATAAATAAATAAATAAATAAATAAATAAATAAATCAATCAATCAATACATTAATAATAATAATAATAATTAGTAGCAGTAGTTGAGGAAAAAAATTGACATTTTTTTCGATTTTAATTTTCAACGCAAGAAGATTAATTCTAAATTCTAGTGATGAGCAAAATGTATTATTTTCTTTTCACAATCAGAGTATGCAGAAATTAGGAAATAACTACTATTAAAATAGATCAACAGAGATATTCTTTGTGACTTTATGATTAATCTGATTAAGTTTGCTTACCGTCAGTCATGATTATTTCTTTGTTTTTCTGAAAATTTCGATAAATATTTCTCAAGAATGCAGCTTTTGTGTTTGTTCGCCAAACTCTGTATCCCGTTGCGATGCGATACCGATGACGTCATAGTAGCAGAAATGGACCGGAAACTCTAACTTTTACGGGAGAAGAAATTTAAATGTTATCAAAGTATCAAATGATATTACGTTAGACTAAGAAACTATTCCTTTGAAGGAAATATAGTTTTAATATAAAGTAAGTTGTAAACAGAAAGGGTTAATGTTCCGGTTGTTTCTAAATATTCGTCAAACATCGGCTAATTCCGTAACGACACCAAGACAGCGCAAGGAGGTAACAAAGCATTCAACGATGCCGGTAAAAACGAAGGTATAGGCGATAATGCAAAACAATGCCGCAGATTTTTGGAATATAACAACATGAAAAACTGAAAATAGATGAGTGTACTGCTATTTTACGGTGCATTATTATTTGTTTTTTTCAAAAGTACAAGTGAGCCATTCACTACAAGGTAAAATCCTTTCTCACTATAGGACGCCCTGTGTCAAACCAACAGTGATTAAGCATTGAAAGCTTACGCTTTAACCATAAGCCACCGCGGCCAGACAGTTAAATGTATTTATTGAAAGTGGTTGTACACAAAGTAAAATGACAGTATAAAGCTATACTGATGGATACTACTACGTTCTTATGTACGGTGCTCGTCAAAAGTAAGGAGTTTTATAATCGGGGATCTCAATATGTATTTAAAGTTAAAATTAAAGTAGCAATTACTTTATACGACTGTCACTTTATGATTTATTTCTACTTTAGAAATCTGTCACGACCATATCTTAACAGTTTTGTACGTTTTGCTTTGGCTGACATTAACATTTTATAATCAATGGACCTTATATTATTTGTCCTTCTGTCCTTTAATTATTTAATCGCATTTTTTTTTCTCCCGACACTCCTGTTTCCTCCACCATTCAAGAACCTACTTTCTCGATTTAAATTAAACAATCTTTACTTAGGGTGTGAGAAATGCAAGGGTGTTTTAAGGTCAACCTTGTATTAGCACGCATTCAGCGCGATTAGACGTGCTAGTCAGTCCGCTGTAGTTAAGCAACTCGCTCCCACAGTCACACTACTAGTATATATCCTGACGCTGAGAAAACTAGTTTTTACCGCTTTCACTTTTAAGTCACATTTGCTCTTCCTCGCTCTTAAGGAGAACACTTTGATACTGAGCCACTCCAAAGAGTCATTGTGAATAGCCTTAATTACCGGCATGCAAATCACAATGATCCACCTCTGAAGTGTTAGGTCCTCTCAGTTGTTAACTTAATTACTGCAGGTACCGACTTTCGGCAAGCGAACTGACAAACTTTCACACACTAGGATCTGTCCCGAGTCGGATTCGAACCCAGGCGGTGAGAGGCACTGTGACCCGTAAGCGCGCGCGTTTTAGACCACTCGGCCACCGAGGCCCCTTATTTTGGATGGTATAGGAATCAAAGTCTCCGAAAAAAAGGTTCGCAAGCAAACTGATAAACTCTATCCTAGCCCGATTGGGACTCGAACCTAGGTTTTGAGAGGACGAGTTACATCGTCATTGTCACATTACATTACAGGCACTAATGCAAAGTTCATTTATACCAAATAATGAACATAAAACGTTAAATCTCTCTCTCTCTCTCTCTCTCTCTCTCTCTCTCTCTCTCTCTCTCTCTCTCTCTCTCTCTCCGTGCTGCATTTATATCCGTGATTTTAAATTATCGTTCCTACATATTAGAATACATCCCTTTGAATTATATTTTGTTTCCAGGGATTATAATTCGCTTACAGATATTGCTATCACTTATGACATGGCGCAACATTTGAATGTGCGTGTATGCGTCGTGAACATATGTTTTCTACTTCTCCGAAAATGCTAGACGATGGTACTTGGTCAAAAGCATGTATGGGACCAGTTTAATTCAGATTTGTCCGGGTCGTTGCCATGGCTACCAACACAGGTTAAGATGCAAAAATCTTTTTTTAAAATTCTTCTCCGAAACCAGTGATGGTAGAAAAAATCTGTTCTTTTCATTAAATAGGTAAAAAAAAATGTAACGCTTTTTTACAGATAATGGCATGGGGTTTTCTGACTTTTTTCCTAAAATGACCTTCAAAATGAGTCAAGTTCAAGGATCAAGGTCATGATATAATTTGTAATTATTGCAGTTTAGGGCTATTTTCTTAAAAACTATGAATATACTTTCATTATCATTGTAGGAGTTGTTGCCATTAAAATGCTATTTTTTGAGTTGAGTAATAGTGTTTAACGTCCGAGTCAAGAATATTTCACTTATATCGAGACGCCGTCTGATGGCATTATACAGCAGGATTCTTTACCCTGCCACGCCTGCCACGACACGGGACTTCGTTTATTTTAAGTTCCCATCCTAAAGAACCGTGACTTTCATTTCGTAATGCCGAGTGCTTGGCGGAAGAACAGTCACTACGCATTCTCAAGTCTTGGGTCAGACCCGGCCAGGGTTCGAACCCACGACCTTCCACTCTACCAACTGAGCTACCGCAGTGGTGCTATTTTTTGCATACATATAATAAAAATGTACAATAGCTTGAAAGATATCAACTTTTTATAGACTTGTACATCAGAGTATTGCAGGTATTGTAATGGCGATCATTTTGTTATATAGTTCCATGTCATAGGTTAAAAGGTCAAGGTCATAGCTGCATAATAGTTAACTTTAAACTATTTGTATAGGCATGTATAATGTATAATACAATATTGTAAGTATTATAATTGCTTGGTTTAGGGTCATAGAATCCGAGGTCAAGATCATAGTTGTTAATTGATAATTATCTCGAAAACATAACTTTTAAAAATATTAGAATATTGTAGGTATTGATATGACGATTATTTTGATATATAGTTCAAGGTCATACGTTCAAAGGTCAAGATCATCGCTGCATAAAAAGACTGAAATTAATAATTATCTTGACAACTATAAACTTTGTGTATAGGCATGTATATCAGAATAATAACGATCGATTTTTATATCATTCAAGGTCTTAAGTTCAAAGGTCAAGAACATACAACTGCAAAAGAATACTTAATTGTAAATTATCTTGAAAACTAGAAAGTTTTTTAGGCATGTATCTTTGAATACTGTAGATATTTGAATTACAGTAATTTTGATATATAATGTTAGGTTAGATTTTAAAGGTCAAGGTCATAGCTATATATATAAGTATACTGATTGGTTAATCATCTGGGAATTATCCATTGTACTTTAGTTACTACACATTTAAGCTATATATAAATGAACTTTGATTTGATATTTCTAATGTAATATTTGTCATTGGGGTCAAAAGTGGAGAACACTTAGATAGTTTCTATAATTTTTGCAATTGTCTATTGTACTTTGCACGCGAATTGGGCCATACTCTCAGGTGAGCATAAAAGCCTTTTGTTCTTCGTTCCAACGGATAAGTCATTCGTTCCTATGGACTAAATATTTGTAAACTAGAGGTTTAGTTGTCCTCAGCAAACTATTATAAAGAATTGATGGCTTATTTAATTTTGAAAGTATAAACAGGTGGAAATTGAAATTTACATAATTCAATAAATTCCACCTAGGGACCATCCATATCATTTAGTTAAGCAGTTTCAGAGCAGAAGTAATCACTACGGAATCTCGGTTGATAGAGAGCTCGCTCCGTAAGTGGGAGGTCGTATGTTCGACCAATTTCCCCGTGGACCTGAGACGCCCACCTAAATGAGATATCATTGTCTCACGTATACCACATTGTTAGGTTACATGTCGATGTGAATACCCCTGCATTCTCAGAGCAATTGCCCCAACTCTATCGACTTCCCTAAATCGCGACACTTAGCTCTACAATCTCTTCGAAAGAATGTATAACTGATCTGTACTGTATACCTGATCTGTACTGTATAACTGTTCTTAACCAATCGTACTGTAAAACCGTACTGTATATCTGATCTTTACTGATATGTACTGTATAACTGATCCTAACTGATCTGTACTGTTTAACTAATCTGTAGTGTTAAACTGATCTATACTTTATAACTGATCTTAACTGATCTGTACTATATAACTGATCTGTACTATCTGTACTACATAACTGATCTGTACTGTATAACTGATCTTAACTGATCTGTACTGTATAACTGGTCTTAACTGATTTGCACTGCATAACTGATATGTACTAAATAACTGATCTGTACTTAATAACTGATCTGTACTTTTTACCTGATGTGTACTATAAAACTGATTTGTATTATATAACTGATCTGTACTGCTTAACTGATCTGTACTGTTTAACCAATCTTTACTGTATATCTGATCTGAACTACTGATTTTTACTGTTAAACTGATCTTAACTGATCTGTACTGTATATCTGGTTTTAACTGGTTTGTACCGTTTAACTGATCTTGACTGATCTGTACTGCATAACTGATCTGAACTGTTATACTGACCTGTACTATATAACTGATCTCTACTGATTATCTGATCTGTACTTTTTAACTAATCTTTACTGTATATCTGATCTGAACTGATCTGTACTGTTTAACTGATATTAACTGATCTGTACTGTTTAACTAATCTGTACTGTTTAACTGACCTATACTATATAACTGATCTGTACTGTTTATCTGATCTGTACTGTTTAACTAATCTTTACTGTATATCTGATCTGAACTGATCTGTAATGTTTAACTGATCTGTACTGCATAACTGATCTGTACTGTTCAACTGACCTGTACTATATAACTGATCTGTACTGTTTATCTGATCTGTACTGTTTAACTAATCTTTACTGTATATCTGATCTTTACTGATCCTACTGTATAACTGATCTGTACTGTATAACCGATCTTTTACTGATCTAACTGTATATCTGATCTTAACTGATTTGTATTGCATAACTGATCTGTACTGTTTAACTGATCTGTACTGTATAACAGATCTGTACTGTACAACAGATCTTAACTAATCGTACTGTATAACTGATCTTAACCGACCTGTACTATTAATTGATTTGTACTGTATAACAGATCTTAACTAATCGTACTGTATAACTGATCTTAAGCAATCTGTACTATTTAACTAATTTGTACTGTATAACTGATCTTAACCGATCTGTACTGTATAACTGATCTGTACTATTTAACTAATTTGTACTGTATAAATGATCTTAACCGATCTGTACTGTATAACTGATCTGTACTATTTAACCGATTTGTACTGTATAACAGATCTTAACTAATCGTACTGTATAACTGATCTAAACTGATCTGTACCATTTAACTGATCTTAACTGATCTGTACTGTATAATTGTTTAACACAAATGTTTCGTTGATGTATTTATATATAAGGAGCAATTTATTTTTACATCGAGAAATATTGATATTCGGCATAGAAGAGTCTATTCACCAAGTACATGTGTATATCCTAAAATGTTCATTGTAATGTTTTTTAACGTATAATCGGCAATTTTCAGCTTTTCGCGGCGAGAGCAAGGTTAATGATTTTTTTTAGAAATAATCGAAGAACAAGTTCGTGTATGCATGAGACGTGTGATTGTGTATTATGGTCTTCTTTGTGCTAGCATGCACTCAGGGCGACTTTTTCTTAAGGTGCTAGCTCGTCGAGCCTGTATGCAGCAGAGAAGCATACCCACCCACCCACCCAACCACCCCCCGCCACATTATCCTGACACTCGATAATCCTGATCGATACTCTGCCCCCTAAATGCAAGCGCCGGTAGAGAAAGCAGTATCTCAAATTTCAAAGTCTTATGTTTGATACGATCGGGGTTTAAATCCGGGCCTCCCACTCTCCACAGTATATTTTTAGGAACACACATTTGAAGGTATAATCAAGTAAAATTGCATTCAGATTAAAGTTTGAGAGGAACAAAAAGATTTCAAGGTCAAAGTTAACTAGATGAACATCTCTGATAAAAGTGATTTTTCGTTTTATAATCGATCGGAAAAAAACTCAGATAGCGTTTCTATAACAAATAACAACAACATCAATTTGTTGTAATAAGGATTGTATATTTGTATACTTTCATCTTCTGATTCTTATTCTTTTGAGTGTAATCTTTTTTTGTAAAAATAAAATTTTATAATAACAATAAAAATATAAATACAACAAAATAAGTAAAGATGAGAGAGAGAGAGAGAGAGAGAGAGAGAGAGAGAGGAGAGAGAGAGAGAGAAACTAAAACACGTAACAAACTAAATATGAACAAAACATATAAAACTATCAAAATGTTCAGAATAAAAACAGCACAAATATACAGATAACAAAAGGAGAGAGAGAGAGAGAGAGAGAGAGAGAGTTGCATAATTGATGAAATTTGTTTTCTTAAAAATTAAAAAAAATAAACAAAGAAACAAAAAACATACTTGAACAATAATGAGTTTGTAAAATGGTCATTTATACACAATTGAATGAAATAGTTCGTAAAATGATCAAGTAACAATGGGAGTAAATAAGGTGTAAAATCCTCATTAATAACAGTTTGTTAAATCTTCAATATTAACAGTTTGTAAAATTTTCAACATAAACATTTTGTAAAATAACTTTAACATTTTGTAAATCATCACTATATACAATTGATTTCTTCTAACAGCTGATAAAACTTTATGTTTGGTAATGTTAAGCTCTCTTTCCAACACATGGGAGGAGCCATCCAAATAAACGTCTGAAAGACAACTTTGTTTTTCTTTTTGTCTTTCCTTCTGTTTTTGCTACTTTCTTTTCTTCTTTCTTTTTGACTACAAAAATAAGCAAAATATATATTAGACAAATGGATAATATCTAAACGACACTGAAAAAAACGTATATTAGACAATTAATCAATTTCTTGATGTCAATGACGGGTTTGTATTAAAACAGCATCCGGTGTTAATAAGGTTGAAGTTGTATAATATCGATATATCGAAATAGTAGGAAAACTTGTTTTTTATACATGTATATCACCGTTAAGAAATGAAGGGCCCTCGGTGGCCAAGTTGTCTAAAGCACGCATCCACGGATCACAGCACCTCTCAATGCCTGGGTTCGAATCCCACTCGGGGCAGTTCCTAGTGTGAGAAAGTTTGTCAGTTCGCTTACCGAAGGTTGATGGTTTTCTCCGGGCACTCCGGTTTCTCCACTATCCCAGAACTGACCTCCTCGAAATAAGTGAAAAACTCTTGACTGGGGCGTAAAACACCACTCCTTTAAGTAACTATGACAGTCATTCATGGTTTTGCGTATATTGTTTTACGTCACATCAGTAATATTGAGCAAAAATTCGCGAAGAAACACTTTTATTCTAAGATAAAATTTAGTATGCATTGAAATAAATGATTTGGCTGCTTAGTACAAGGCCATGCGCTGTGCTTTTATGGCGGTTGTAAATTCATATGTCAACAATATATACCATGAAAAAAAAGTCAAAAATGTAAAAAAAAAATGATCACATCAATAAAAGGTTGTTAGAAGCGAGGGCAAAAAGATCACAATACGTTTAACCGCTTTTGATATAATTCTCATTCAAGACTGTTCTTACTTTGAGAAAGTTTGTCAGTTCAACTAATCGAAGTTTTGTGTTTTTTTTTTCTCCGGACATTCCGGTTTCTTCGACAATCCCTGAACCTACGGTCTCGATATAAATGACAGAATCTTGAATGGTGTAAAACACCATTTGACCACTCTACTCACATCAATGAAACTCGTGTGAAAAAGAAAGTGATGTGTTGATATAATTTATTTTTTCGCAAATTTAAGCTTCTTTCCATGTTCGAACTTTCAGTAGATGTACATCATTTTTAACTATCTATAGAAGTGATTGGAAGTTGCAACAAGAAATTTTGTATTTAAAAATGTCTAGACATACTTACATATTTTTCTGACTTCTTTATGAACACCTAAATGTTCTTCAATCACTGTTATTTCATCTTTATCTGTAAAAAAAATATTCCATTTTTCAATTTGATTGTTGAAACTAAATTGTCTTTTAATTATAAGTAATTGTATTTACGCAAAGATTTGATTAAGAAATAAAAAAAAACACTTTGAAAAAGTACTACATAGATCGGACACTGTTCGCTTCATAGGATTCAGATAAACACTGACTTTTTTTAGCACAAGTTTACTTTGTGTCATTTATTTATTTATTTATTTTATTATTTATTTATTTATTTATACATTTATTTTTAAAACCATCATTATTTTGCTACACTTACCGTATTGACTTATACCCTGGAATCTTTGGAATGGTTTGTTGCAAATAGGCATTCCATTGTCCATTATCTAAAAAATATTTTTTAAAAAAATTAAGGAAAAAGTTTAAAAAAGTATAAGCAATGTGACACATTTGACTTGATAGGTGAACGGGCATTGGTGGATTTAAAATGTGTGTGTGTGTGTGTGTGTGTGTGTGTGTGTGTGTGTGTGTGTGTGTGAGGGGGGGGAAGCATTTTGGCCCAGCATCCCCTTTCATAAAATTCTGAATCCAACCCTGCCGGGTAGCTCAGTCGGTAAGGGTCCATTATTATCTGCCTTGACACAAAGGAAAATTGGTACATATAATTATATAACAGATTCGTTGGTTTTAAACAGTAATTTGGATTAATTGCAAAGGTTGCTGATACAAGATAAATGGGTGAAAAAATTATTCTCTTCAAAACAGAACAAAATATTTGTTTCTTTAGATGAAAGAATTTTTGTTATGAATACTTACAAAGTCCAAAAATTTCTGAGCAATGTCATCCTCTAAAATCACAAATGCACAAGCCTGGCTTGACTTCAGACTGTCAATATCAGTTCTGGACTGAAAATTATTCATCTGGATTTCAAAGTACCCATCACTGTAGTAGGAGTCTGGGAAACGTGGAACAAATGGATTTCCAGAAGCCTGCTCTTTATGTAGCATGTCAACAGCTTTAATGATTATGTTAGCCGACTTCTCCTCAAACAAGGTTTTAAACCCTAAAATATAAAATTTATTATATTTTGAAAGAAATGAATAAATTAAATGTCATTTAATACTCTCAAAATATGCAAATAATTACAAATAACTTTGTGAAATTAAAATTGTGAATTTTTAAAATAGGACTTTTTAGATAAAAATTAGTCAAAATAAATAAATAAATAGACGAAAATGATAACAATAACAAATTATTTTTTCGACAATTTTTTTGGAATTTGATTTTCATCGCTAGATGACCGATTCTAAATGAAAATGGGTTTATTGTTCCTTTCTTAAAGACACAATCAGGGTATGCAGAAATTAAGAAATTACTACTTTTAAAATGGATGAACAGAGATATTCGTTATAACTTTATGATTAATTTGATAAAGTTTGCTTACCGTCAGTCATTATTTTTTCTTTGTATTTCTGTGAATTTCGATAAATATTTCTCAAGAATGCAGCTTTTGTGTTTGTTCGCCAAACTCTGTATCCCGTTGCGATGCGATACCGATGACGTCATAGGAGGAGGAATGGACCGGAAACTCTAACTTTCACGGGAGAAGAATTTTTAAATGTTAGCAAAGGCATCAATTGATATTACGTTAGGCTAAGAAACTATTCCTGACAAGGAAATATAGTTTTAAACAAAATATTTAGTTATAAACAGAAAGGATTGAAGTTCCGGTTGTTTCTAAATATTCGTCAAACATCGGCCAATTCCGTAACGACACCGAGAAAGCGTCATATAGCTATAGGTAACAAATATTTCAAAGACGGTATCGGGGACATTTTAAAACACAAATCATCGCGTTGTTGTATCAGGTATATGTATAGTTTAAAACACTACAAATTTCTGGATTAAAACAACATAAAAATAAAAATAAGTAAAAATACTCTCGGATAAATGGTGTTTTACGCCCCTGTTTTTCACTTAAAACGAGACGATCAGTTCGATTGTGGAGGAAACCGGAAAGCCCACCGAGAAACGGTGTGCGAAATGACAAGTTTCTCGCATTAGGGTCTGCTCGAGTTGGATTCGAACCTAAGCATTTAGTTGCACTGTGATACATAAGCGAACTGTAGACTCTTCGGCCACCACCCCCCCCCCTCCCCTTTAAAATATGGAGATTATCTTTGAATGTAGGCCTCTCTAATCTTCCAGATAAAAATCTAATACTGTGAACTGTCGGCCGCCACTTGTCCCTTTCAATAGTAGTCTTTTTTGTTTCTTTTTAAATATTTAATTGGATATAGATCGCTCTATTTATTTCGGGAAATTATTCTTGTTTTATTGCTAGTCGCTACGTCCCGCAAGTCCAAACACATTCTTTTTTTTTTTTTTTTTTTTTTTTTTTTTTTTTTTTTTTTTTGCTATAGCTATTTCGAAAAATAGTATACAAAATAACAGTTTTTGACACATGTCAACTTGTAGTCTCCGTACCAAATCGCCTCTATAATAAAAACTATTACGCATTATCAGACCACAACTATTTGTCATTGACATGAAATGAACAGTACAAGTTAAAACACAATCTCATAGCAACTTAAGCCATGTGGTGACGGAGGCCAACATTCGTATTCATTTTCTGACTTTTATCGCAACATACGGTGCCAAAAAGAGACGCTTGGTGATAACGTAGCCCAGCGACTTGGTAAACATTGTAACTGTTACACCAAGAATAACGTTGTCGCCTTTATATATGAACTTACTGGGGTTTGAACCCACGACCTCCTGCTCTAGAGGAGGTCATTCTCACTCTTAGTCATCGGGCGGGCAATAGCATTTAGATAGGTAAATTCAGCAAGTTCACAAACATATAAACTATTTGCTCTTGTTTCGCACAAACGTTGATTACCCGACAAGCTGGCAAACAAAGTACGTAATTGTTTCCAATTGAATTCATTTATGGAAAAGTGGTTGTCAGAGAAGTGGGATAGTTGAAGGTTTTTCAACTGTACTATATAATCTCAACACTAGATACATGTACTTACTTAAGTGTACATCCGAAATCGGGAATTTTATCATTAGTGGTCCAGATACGTGTTTATCTTTGTATTTTCTGGATTGGTTGTATTATTTTGTATTTTCTTTAAGATTAAAAAAGAAAATGATTTTGAATTTATTTTTCTTAAGAAATCAGCGTGATATTGATAAAAAAAAATTATATCTTCTATGCCAATTATTAAATGAAATCTAAACTTTGAAGACAGTTAGCATAAGTATATAATTTTCATTAAGTTAGCAAATATATATTGTTCAAAATCATTTAGATAAATAATGACCGAATTGACGTTGAAAATGACGTTACGCAGGTGTACACTTCATGTGCAACTGAGGACTGTTTCGTGTTAAGTAACTTGGATGTTCCTTATTACCTGGCCCCAATTTCACAATCATTTACTCAGCTAAGTGTACACTCAACTCAAATATTCCAAATTTTCTCTCGTCAATATTTTCAAAAATTGAAAACATTATTCGACAATGTTTTGTTTTGTTCTAAAAACTTACATTAAACAATTAAAATATAGCATTAGATATTCAATTTTAACTGTGTAATGTCCTAGAAATTGACATTGAAATATTCCCAAATTTGAGTGTGAGTGTACACTCAATTGAGTGAATGATTGTAAAACTAGACAAATTCCCTTTTATTTTAGGGGCCTCGGTGGCCGAGTGGTCTAAAGCGCGCGCTTACGGATCACAGCGCCTCTCACCGCCTGGGTTCGAATCCCACTCGGGATAGATCCTAGTGTGAGAAAGTTTGTCAATTCGCTTGCCGATGGTCGGTGGTTTTCTCCGGGCACTCCGGTTTCCTCGACCATCCAAGAACTGACCGCCTAAAAATGGATGGTTAAATTTGTAATTGACGTAACCGAAATTAGGTTTTTAAGGTCGTTGGTTGGTTGTAATGTTGTTTAACGTCGCACCTGCGATTTTAATAAGTCATTTGCGACCAGGACAAGCTTTTTTTTTTACATACAATGGTGAACATAAGAACAAGTTTCTGTATGCCTAAGGTGTGCAAGTTTTGTATTATGGTTTGTCTTTCACCAGCGCAAACTAATGGCGCTGACAAGCATACAACTCCCAAAATAACATCCTGACAGAAGGTTAACAAGTCACAGTTTCGAAACCCCTAGTGTCGAGCGCCAGACAAGGCCGCACTATCTCAATTTTTAAGGTTTAACGGTATATGACCCGGCTAGGGTTCGAACCCTCAAACTCCTGCTCTCGAGGAGTGCTTATTTTGGCAGATGCCGGTTCGTAGTCGACATTTTAATTTGTCGGTTTTTTTTTTTTTTTTTTTTTTTTTTTTTTTTTTTTTTTTTTTTTTTTTTTTTTGAGAGAAAGAGAGAGAGAGAGAGAAACGAAGACTTCATAAAAATTCATTATTTATTATAACACAACAATCTTTACAAGATCTCTTCAAAAACTAAATTGATGAAATGAGTATAAATTGAATAAACAAGCCTCATTACTATAAACATTTTAGTGACACGAATTAAATTACTATTTCATATAGCGTTACACTGACCCAGATGCAGTGTGTCATATAGTGTTAGTCTGGGTGGCACTGAACGGATCAAACATTCCATCCTGATGATAAATGCTATGATGATGTGAGATGCTTTATATACTTGTAGATAGATAGATGGGTATCTCATGTCTTGCTTGCACTGATGTCAACCTTAAATCTGAAATACTGAGAATAAAGAAAATATTTAAAATGGGAAGAAACGTTTGTGTCGCAATTTGAAAAAAAAAAAAAATTCAATCTCTTTAGATTTTATTCTGGAATTTTTAAAACATGTCTTTCAGAAATAAAAAATAAACAAACAAATAGATGAATAATAAAAAAAACTACCCTCACAATACTAGTATATAAAAATCTGAGGGATAAATATCTTCTATACAATATATTACATTTGATTGCATTTGACTCTAGTGACAGACTATATGTTTATCTCCAATCAAACCATAGATGATACAATTTTATAGTGACAGAGTAAACCAACATCTCTAATCAAACCAGAGGTTGTTAGATTTCATAGTGACAGACTAGATCAACATCTCCAATCAAACCAGAGATGGCGAGATTTTATAGTAACAGACTAGATCAACATCTCCAATCAAACCACAGATAGTGAGATTTCAGTGACAGAGTAGACCAACATCTCTAATAAAACCAGAGATGGTGAGATTTCAGTGACAGACTAGATCAACATCTCTAATCAAACCACAGAAAGTTAGATTTCATAGTGACAGACTAGATCAACATCTCCGATCAAAACAGAGATGGTTAGATTTCATAGTGACACACTAGATCAACATCTCCAATCAAACCAGAGATGGTGAAATTTCATAGTAATAAATTAAACGAAAAACTCGAGCCAAACGAAGATAAGATTTTATATAGTGACGGACTAGATGAACATCTCCTATAAAACAAGAGATGGTAAAATTTCATAGCGACAGTTTACATGGACATCTCTGACAAAACCGGAGGTGGTGAGATTTTACAGAGACTGACTAAAATTATCTACAATCAAGCCAGAGATGGTGAGATTCATAATGACAGACTAGGTGCTTATCTCCAACAAAACAGGTGATGGTAAAATTACAAAGTGACAGACCAAATAGAAATCTATTAAACGAGTGAACATAAACGAAAATCTCATCTCAATGTTTGACCTAATGATTAACGGCTAAATAATATGAATCATGATTAAAATTTTAGGATATATAAAGTTTTGTTAAAAGGCGTGTTATACAATGGTGTTCAAATTGTAATCATGGTGGCGATTATTATCTTGAGTGTGATTGGCTACTCTGACTACATCAGACGAATTAAGAACATATACCGGATGTCATGGATGTGGCAGTGTTGTGGTTGTTGTAGAAGTAGTTGTTGTTGTCGTTGTTGGCGTTGTTGTAGTTGTTGTAGTTGTTCTGTGACAGCGTCCTTCCACATCTGAAAAAAAGGAATATTTTTATTTCCGTATACGATATATTTCACAGGGAGATCTTGGAAATTATTTCATTGTTTGTCATTAAATTGTATTGTCTTGTGTTGTAAGCTGTGTTAACTCTTTCCAAATTTTCATAGCAATTTTTTTTCTATAATTGTATTGTGTTGTGATCTTAGTTGCGTTGATTATTTCCAAACACACGTTTTTTAGTTGCAAATTTCCATTCCTTTTCTTATCTTTTTCGGTTATTTGTTTAATTCTGTTTCAAAACTGTCTACAAAGAAAAAACTGTAACTTCGCGGAATATGTAGCGTGCACAAAACATTGTTGTTTGTTTGTGTGCAGACAGAATGTTTACAGTAGTAAGTATAAGTATTATAATTTATTAAAATGTCACATACCCACATACAAATATCACACATAAGAATAAACATTATGTACATTATATAAAAACATGTATTAAAATGTAGGGTACCCTGCCTATAAAGACATACGAGACACTGTCAAAATACCTATATACAATAAAAATCAGAAGTATCATAATTATAAAAAAAATGCTAACAAGTTATTCAACATAAAACAGATTTTCGCCTTTTAAACATTAAATTTAAAGATTTTGCTAAAATAATTTGTACATCATCACAATTCATAATCAATAAAAATTTACTGTCCAAACTGTTAAAAAGATTGTTCTTATTATACATGTAGTTAAAAATATCATATCTAATATCATCATAAAACGGACACTCAATTAAAAATGTTGTTCAAATTCAACCATATTAAAATCACAATATTTACATATTCTATCACAGACTGGTATTTTTGGCTTGGCAAATCTGCCGGTTTCAATCTCAAGCGGTAAGGATCCGCATCTGAAATTTGATAGTATTATCCGTTGGTCTCTAAATTTTACACATTTCACGTAACTACTTACATTTAAGGTGTTTTAAATTGACCCGAAACAACGTTTTACATGTAATAAAGTCTTTAGAAGAATATATATACTTACATTTGTGTGTATAAAAATGATACATCGTTCATTATGTTAAAATCAAAATGTTATATCTTTTTTAGTTTATTATTATTATTATTATTATAAAAATTTAATTTAATCATAAAAATACATTCAAAAGTGGTATATGACAATATTGTCATATACCACTTTTGAATGTATTTTTATGATTAAATTCATAAGTGGTATATGACATTATTATTATTATTGTTATTATTATTATTATTATTATTATTATTATTATTATTATTATTATTATTATTATTATTATTATTATTTTTATTGGTTATCTTGAAAATAATTTCAATCCCGTCTGACTTTTAAAATGACACGGGTCAGAAGTATCAAATTTTTATGGAACCTAACTCAGTCTAAGTGCGTTGTACCACATACTTTTCTTTTACTGTTGTTTAAAGATGGGCTGGTAGAGATTTGTCAAAGGTTCAGCCAACCAAATCTCCAAAGTAGATCTTAAATCATTTACTTATTTAATAATAATAATAATAATAATAATAATAATAACAACAACAACAACAATAATAATGAAGATAATAATAATAAACAACACGTAAAAAAATCGTCATTAATACCTATAAATTTAGACCGATATCGATGAAGGCGACCGTCTGTAACTTTGAATTTCCATAGTTTTTAAAAGACTTAAATTTTTGATAAAGTTCAGAACAAGTAATCGTAAATTACCTGTAACTGTGTTGAATAATTTGTGCAAATTTATAAAACTTATATTTGAGAAAGCCAGTCCTCCAGGTTAGGTGTTAGTTATTTGTTATTTATTTTTTAGTTGCTTATTTGTCTGTGTTATGTCTATGTCATAATTTGTATTTGTATTTGTATATATACATGTTTATTATTGATATATTCTCTGTATTGTATTGCAATTATGAGAAATAAACTAAAAATGAAGAAAAGTGAATTTACCAAAAGGGTTTTTCGAATGAGACTAAAAATACTTCTCATAATTCTTACAATGCAAAATTGAAAGCTATTAAGTCGCTTTTTGATTCGAAACGCCTATGGAAACTGAAAATCTCAGTTTCATAGTGATGGGTTTTCGTCGTGGTTCTGGTCTATTCGAACACTTTTCTAAACTTTCTTGTTTATTTTTATGAAAGATGGGTCAAACATTTACACCAAACTTGTTTTTAAAGTTTTTTTTTTAATTTGAAAAGAGGAATGTAATTTGTAAATGAAACACAATGGCAATAGAAAAATCAACCAAATATAATAATAATAATAATAATAATAATAATAATAATAATAATAATAATAATAATAATAATAATAATTATAACAACAGCAATAATAATAATAATAATAATAATAGATGAATAAATAAAAAAACATTAAATAAAATAATAAACAAATAAATCAAGAAAGAAAGCAAGAAAAATAAATAAACAAATAAATAAATAAATAATAAGAGGAAGAAGAAAAAGAATAAATAAACACACGAGACAGAAGCTGTTTAAGTCTGGAAGCTTATATACCTTTTAAATAGTTTAGATCATTATTTCAGCTCAAACATTTTAACCGTAGTAATAGATCCGTTTAATATCATAAACCCATGTATTTTAATCCAGGATTTAAAAGATACTTTCAGCGATATATGTCATCATAACAATGAAAACTATTAAAAACTTACACAATGCGAGAAATTTTATACAAAGCTCAAAGTATTTCGTGCTTTGCAATTTCTAAACAAGGTGCGTGTTTAAACCAAGTATGGTGTAAATTTTTGCACTTTAACCGCTAAACCTATTTTACGAGCACCGACCCTTAAATCGTGCATTTGAAAATGTAAAAGTAGTTTCCCGAACACAGTAGTTTTCCTCAATTTTACGGTTACCTATTTTACGAGCAACGGCCCTTAAAACATACAATTGAAAATGTAAAAGTATTTTTCCGAACACAGTAGTTTTCGTCAAACATTATGGTAATTTATTTGGCTGAAATTCTTTTAATTCCATAATTTAAATACAAAGTTTATCATAATATTTGAGCTCAAATAAATTATTTTAAAGGTCTAATATATTAAACCTCGCTTGCTTCTACACTAAAACAGCTTCCGGCTAATGTGTTTATCCCGTCTTGTTTAACTAGTTTTTTAAAATTCTTATTTATTTATTTATTTATTTATTTATTTATTTATTTATTTATTTATTTATTTATTTATTGTTTTTCTATTTTATTTTACCAATATCTTTAAGAATCTACCTTCCTTATTACTTCTTAAATGGATGTGTTTAGTAAAAGCATTTATTACAAAAATATTTTGATATAAAAAAGAGGCAAAAACGGTGAAAATATAAGACACGGATTCGCAGATATTTATTTCGTGATTCCAAATTTTAAAATTATTTATTTATTTATCTATTGATTGATTGATTGATTGATTGATTGATTTATTTATTTATTTATTTATTTATTTATTTATTTATATTACAAAATGATGTCAGCCACGCTGTAAATTGATAGAAATCTTAATTAATTTCTATTTTACAACTGAAATGTAAATTACAAAATATAGAGATGAATAAGTAATATTTAACAAATAGCACAAAAAATGTTCAAATGGATTTTTGTGAAAACATATTTCAACTAAAAAGGCTTATTATTTATTTTGTTAATATTTGATTTAGATGACATTATATTTTTTAAACAAATTATTCAAAATTTAACCAATAATGATTTCAGTAATTAATGTAGGTGGTTTTTATATTATAAATCACTGAAACGGAAACGGATTTAAATTGAATTACGCGCTTCAGTCGGTTTCTAATACTGCTTTTCAGCAACACGAGACTAGTAAGCTTTCAGTAAGTAACAAACCCACAACGAAGAAGTAGGCCGTCAAATGTGTTTGAATAAGACTTCTGGTCGAAGGACAAAATATAGTGTTAATATCATGTCGCGTTGCTTTTATAGGACTGGTGCATGTAAAAGATGACGTCTTGCGTATAAAATATCGGCACAATCCTTATTACAAACAGAAATTATTCCCCAAAAAAGTTTATCATAATTTCAGTTACAAAAAAATAAAATAAAATAAATAAATAAATAATAAATAAATAAAAGATAAATAAAGAAAGAAAAAAGATAAATAAATAAATAAATAAATAAAAAATCAATAAATAAATAAAAGATAGATAGATAAATAAAAAAATAAAAAAATTATACTTATTTCGAAATGGTATAGAATTAAATAAAGAAGTAGTAATTAAGACTTTTAAAAAGAGCCACCTACTAAGCCACGTCATTTGTAACCAATAAAAAGAAAAAAATAGAATTAGATTAAGACATAGTTAACTTGAATAATAAAAGATTTGGTGTTTAAAGTATTTTCAGATGAAAAAACCCGTCAAATTAATTTTTACAGCCATAGTTCTTATTCTGCATTTTAGAAAAAGGATCGAAATGCTATGGAATGAAATAAAGCAGTAGCAATATATTGTTTTCAATATGTATTTAATTCAAATTGTCCTCATGGAAGCAAGAATGTCCAGAAAATGTTGATGGCAAATATCATAATTAATTAACAAAAATCTTGACCATCAGTTAAATATGGTTTTACTGGCGGTGTTTATATACTAGTAGCAGTTATTTGAAAGTCCCCATTACACATAGGTGTATTCCACTGTAACATTTTAGATGACCCCAAGCCTAAGCCGTATTTCTGGAAGCTTTGAAGCTTAAATTATACAAAAATTAATTAAGGAATTAATGCTTAATATAAAAAAGCAAAAAATATAAGGATATAGACTATAGGAGATTTTTCTTTATAAATCGTCACTTCGCATGGCATTCAGTTGGTAGAGTGCTCGCTCCGTAAGTGGAAGGTCGTGGGTTCGAACCCCGGCCGGGTCTGATTCAAGACTTGAAAGTGGGTAGTGACTGTTCTTTCGCCAAGCACTCGGCATTACGAAAGGAAAGACCTTTTTGTTTCTGTCAAGGGAATGCTATTTGGTTGATGTTTTCTTTTTCAAATTATTATTGATCTTTTTTACTTTACATAAAAATACTAAATTGCAGTCATAATTTATTTTTGAATTTTGAAAGGCTATACATTCGCAGTACCCAGAATAATATTAAACAGGCTAAACCCTATCCCATAAAATAAAATATGTAAATCACACTTTTTTGACATCCGGTCCTAACTGCGATATAAAATAGTAAGTGCGAAACTCAGTCTAAAAATGCTAAAAATGAAGAATAAAAGAAAACAGTGAAAATATTTTGCTTAAGAGAGTTTTGTTCAAGTTAAGCAACGTCTTTGACAACAGCCTTCACAATAATAAAAAATAAAAAAGCCATTTGTAACTAAAAATATGTATCTTGCATTAGCGGAAAACAAAACAACACTAAACAACAAACGGAAGAAGTTAGATAGCCATCGTCATGACGACAAGCACATATTGAGACTTCTGATAATTAAATAGAAGAAAAAACATGTGTTACTTAACAATGTGGTAAAAGCAAATGAAACCAACAACACGAAACAGTAAGGAAAAAGAAAAGACAACAGATATTTTGGCAACTGATAATTAAATAGAGGAAGGAAATGTGTAACATAACAACGTTTACTTTTCGAAGTCATTTTAACCAAAAACACGAACAGTAAATTTGTAAACAGGCAAGTGATAAAAAGATAAACACATGTTTTAACTACTGATTATCAGATTAAAGAAATGTAAATCTTATCAACGCGGCAAAAACCAATGAAACCTAACGCAAAAAAGTACATGTAAATGTGTATAAAAACAGACTAAGGAAAAAAAAAAGGAAAATAGAGACACACATATTTTGGCGACTGGTAATAAAACTCCCATAACAAGACGTATACTAGTATTATATTTGATGAAAGAAATATTAAACGTATGGTTTTCAATGCTATTGGTTTAGTTTAATAGTGTTTTACGTTATATCAGCAATTTGTCAGCTATTCGTGACAAGACCTTTTTTCCATTATTCATAAGTTTATTTGGCGCGTGAATGTTTAACTGTTTCTAAATTGAATGATAATAGTGCCGCCAATAGCGACCTTTAGAGTGCTAGAACAAGGAAAACCCTATTTTTTTAAATTGCCGTCGAACCCACAGCGGTGAGACTTCTTTTGTTTTAAGGCAAACGCTTTCATCACTCAAACACCATAGCAGCCTCTATTACTACTTGAGCCTTACTTCTTCTCCATTCATCATATGAACTGTAAACCCATTGAGCCAAGACTATTTTTTTCAAAACAGTTACCAACAATTCATGCATGTAAAATACCTTGACGGTTCGATTCGTATGTAAGAGGCCGGAGTTAAAACCCCGGTCGGGTCTAACCAAAACTTGAAAATAGCTTGCGACTATTTTTTGCCAACCGATCGGCATTAAGAATTTAAAGTCACGTTTTTGCTTCGGAGACCTTAAAACCGATGCCGTGTGTCACGGTAGGTGTGACATCTATAGTTGATGACGTAAAACTCCAATCAATCAATCAATCAATCAATCAATCAATCAATCAATCAATCAATCAATCAATCAATCAATCAATCAATCACTTAGTTGGTGACGTAACCCCCCCCAAAAAAAAAAAAAAAACCAATCAAACAATCAATCAATCAATTAACAAGTCAATCAATTTATGCATGTTAAATGATAGAAAACACGACTTCACTCTTTAACTAGCAAAATGTTTTAATAACAAAATGGTGTTTAAAAAAGTTTTGATATAGAACTATAAGGGAGTTGTCAAGTTTCACTTCTTAAAATAGTCCCCAAAAATACCCGAATTTCAAATTAAAAGTATAATGAACAAACAACGAAAAAAACTCGGTTTCTATCATCTAAATTGTTAAATAAAAAAAACGATAAAAAATTTTTAAAGAAAAATTCAAAAGAATTTATAAATTTAAAAGATATAGATATAATTGAACTAATATTACTTACCTATAGTATTTATCATTAAAACGAGGAAACAAATTATCAATAAGCTCCACATAAATGATATAAAATAATTCATATTGTCTTGTCACAAATAATTAGTCTCAAACTTCCAACTGAATCCCAATAAACTAAGTAAGATATACAATAAAATGTAATATATATGCCTAAACGTGGTGCGTCCGACAGTCCAAATGGAATACCTTAGTACTCACATTGTCAAGACATCCAATTGGAACATCGACAGGCGCGTGTCACGTTGTCAAAATATGTGATAATAATAATAATACCACTCTTTTCTTTTCAGATATAAAGGTATGATTTACGATAGAAGAAAATTTGAATTAAAAGGCATGATATACATTACATTGAAAATAGATCGCGAATTCGCAGCAGTTTTAGGTTTAGATTATATTTTTTTATCAACAAAAAATACTAACTTCAAGTTTTCATCTTTAAAATATTAAACATGTTCGTGGAGCGTTTTTGAGGTTACTTAAATATCAATAGAAAATATTTTTTTGATTAAATTGTTGAAGGTGTGTGTAAATCAGAAACATAATCTCGTTATTTTAATAGCTGACAGTGGGAATACAAATACGAAATTATAAATTGAATTCTACCCACGGGGTGCCGGGTGCGCCAGTCGTGGAGTATAATATGCGTTTGTTGAAGGCTTGTGCCGATGATCGATGGCTGATATGCGACGTTACTTTTAAGTCTCGTGACAAAATATGATTATGAAGGAGTATTGTTGAGGTTTAGATAAAATATTAAGATTTAAGAAGGTAAGGAGATAGTATTTCAGTCCGTTAAGCTATAATTTGCCACGGCCGACAAATATAGGCAATGAATTTAAAATATTCTATAAAAACAGTAATGGACCATACAAAAATGAAACTGACATCATTGAATAAAACGTCATCTATCTATAAAAAAAAAATAAATAAATAAATAAAATAAGTTATAAAATAAAAGATAAAAATGTAAAAAATCTTTAAATTATTTTTAGGGAAAGATTTTAAACGGTGGTTTCTACCGGGTACTCCGGTTTCCGATAGCGCCCAGAACTGACCACCTCGATATGTGAAAGAATCTAACACGGCGTAAAATACTATTACTCAACTCAACCCAACTTTTTCATTTCATCCCCAATAGTTACAAACTTGTCGTTTCAAAACAAAATAGAATTATTGAAGCGTGTCCTACGACTCGTAAACAACTAAAATTAAATCTATCGCTATATCATATCGACATTTTTCTGTAATAAATATTCTCATTTCTGTCTTGTTTGCATTTTCATATCCTTTCAAAGTCAAAGTTCAAAACTATAAAATTCTAATAATTTTTAAGGTTCTTTATTTTCTACAACATTAAATCGTTAACAGAAATAGACGGAATAACCTATGCATGTAAGGTCGATCGGAAAATCGAAACGTTTCAATTTTAGCTCCAAAGCAAGACCAATATAGAAATATTCAACAAAAGCAAATAACACTATCAATGCGCATAAGTTTGATACAAGTCAAGTAGTAGTTCGGTTATTGTATTTTCTGAAGTGGTCAATAAATGCATAAGTTCAAGTTTTGGAATTTGCAATTTCGTGTACTGAAGAATAAGAATATTTTACACCAAAAATATTACTCTTTACAAATAACACGGATATTTATCATCATAATTTTGTGATGTTTCGTTATTTTTCCAAACACATTTCGTATTTGTACACAATTTCACAACTATCTTTTATCATTAATACAGCGCTAGAGACCAGAAAAACTTATGTTCATGATGCTAAATATTCCAAATATATCGCAGTTTACATGATCAACAAATATCAGTTTTTCCCAAAACATTACAAATGTGAACCTCGGATTTTTTTTATTCTTATTAATTTATTTACATATGCATCTAAAACCATAGTAACTTAGAGAAACATGATTCAAGGTGCCGAAGTCTTAAGGTATTTCTCGCTTTTTATATAAATTTAGCACCTAAATATGAAAGCAATCCCCTAAAATCGGATCAAAATCGACATCATTGAATAGACTAAGATAGGCCAACATACGTAACGTTTCATGATATATGGAGCTAAAAGGAAGACGATTTCTCTAAACTTCGAAATAGACGTTTCCCTCGATTTTGAAAATAATTTTTTGGCGGTGTGTTCTTATCATGTCTATTGTTTATGCCTGATAAATGATGAAAATGTTCGCCACCCTAGCAAAAATCAACGATTTTTAAAATACTAAATAACAGAGGACAAATACAATTTGGAACAACTGCTTAGAAACGTGTAACTAACAACGCGCACTATACACGTGTAAATGAAACAAAAACATGCATTTAAGACGAATAAACGTTGATAAACGAAACGAATTGTATAAAAAATCTAAAAAATAGAAAATAATTTTAAAAAAATAATAAATTAGAAAAAATGATAATAAAAAAAAATCGGAAGAGATACTGGTTTGTTGTCGAACCTGTGAAGTTTTATTTTTAAATGTAAAAAAAAAACTATTGAATGTGAGTTTTTTGGTGAAAAATGTTTTTAAATATATTAATTAAAACAGTTTTAATAATAAGTATATTTACCATCGCTGTTACTTATTGCACTGGTTGGTATACCATAAATAAAAACATAAATGATATAATATATAGTTTATATTAATTCATTGTCCAAGCTCTTATAAATTATTTTATAATAAAAAATTCAAAGTTGAAAATTCATTAATAAATTTAAAGTTCTGCTCATTTCTGTGCTAATAAGACAAGTTATGATTTTATCAGGTGAAATTTAAACCATAAATCAGCTGTTGTTGTTAAAATATATTTGATATGAAACTGTAAACTAGAATTTTTTGCTCGCACAATAGAACATATTTTGAATACTTAATCAATATCGCTTGATAAAGGTACTGTTTACAATAATGGTCAAACTATCTTTTGGCAACAAGGACAAATTTTAAAGTCTCTAAAAGTCAAAAAGACGTGTGTTTTAGCAAAAGCATAAAGTATTATAAAATGTATCTTTTGGTGATCATTTATGTTACTGAGGATTTATTCCTCAATTCCCCTTAAATTGGGGCTTTTGTGGTCGAGTCTAAAGCGTGCGCTTGTGGATCACAGTGCTTCTCACCACCTAGGCTCGAATCCCACCCGGGTAGATTTTAGTATAATAATGTTTGCCAGTTCACTTTCTAAAGATAAGTGGTTTTTCTGGGTTCTCTTGTTTCCTCCACCATCCGGCCAGAACTGACCGCCTCAATGTAAGTAATTGGGACATTAAACACCATTATTGTACCTCATGGAAAATTCTTAAACTATCAATTAAACTGGTCAATTTCTAATCACGTAGTATGAAACAATTCACAATGTTTGAAGCATCGGTAAACATTGCAATGTTCACCGCTAGGCACCTAGAAAACTTACGACTGTTCATCAAGGAAACAACCAAATGATCCTACTAAAGATTACGTAAGCTTTAGACCAGTTACATCTACAGTTCTTTATCAGATGCAATTTTAAAACAGGCTTTGTCGGAATGAAAGGTAAACGAACTCGCTTTTTTTGTTCTGTATAATAAAGTAAATAATGCCCTTGGTTGGGGGAAAATGGAGGATTGCCCCCCCCCCCCCCTTGAGAACTCTATCTCTCTCGCCTATCGGCTCGGGGAATAATGTTCCTTCGAGGAGATAATCCACCGTATTTCCCTCAACCAAGGGCATTATTAATATATTACTCCACTCCACTCTCCCTACTGAAACCTTTCAGACAAGTTGTATACATTAATGTTTCATCTAAGAATGTGCAGTCTAATTAAATAAACATCTTCATTAAAAAAAGGTGTGCAAGGTTAGTTCTTTGTTCTTGATATGTCAAGTCAATTTCCGATCGATCAATTTTACACTTAGTTGGCAGCCATATCTGGCTAGCTATATCGAAACAGTCCTAGTTATTGGCTCTCTTTTCTAAACTTGGTAAGTACTGTATTTGTTTAATTAATACTCATCAGTGTTAATTTAATCTTTTAACAAAAATTAATAATAATGATAATAATAATAATAATAATAATAATAATGAAATAAATAAAAAAGTTTAAAAGTTAGTGTAACTGTTAGTCCCCATCAACATACTTTGACCATGGCACTTGACATGTGACCTTATTTCAAATACCTGTCCAATCAGTGATGTCAGTTCATCTATCTCGCATCATTATTTCATTAAGTTTGTTTTGTGTTCCGAGTTGCATTGCTTATTGCCAAGTACAAGTTTTTATCAACTTAAAAGACCATTGGTGGTGAAATTTAGTAAGATAATTGAGAAACCTCAATAGGACTATATATTACCACAGCACTGGACACTGGACAGTGCCATCCCAAAGTAAGGATGTTCTTAGTTTCAAATTATGTGTTGTCTCTTTTTGTCTTGTTTGGCTGTTTTATCATATAATTTTCACGTTGGCTGGTTGGCTGTCACCAAATACATTTTAACAGCAATTTCTTACTTCATTCTTTATATTCTTTATATTCAAAAACATAATAAAAAAAAATGAATATTACGTCAGATATATAAAATTTGTTTAGGATGTATAAATCAATACATGTGTTATTTTTTTCTCTTTTTAGGACTGACATATACTTTGTCCTTGATCACTGAAAGTTACAGTGTATTTTGCTGCAAGATTCTTTGTTTTCTGCAATAAAGTTCAAAAATCAGTAGTAGCAATTTACTGGGTTTTGTTTGGCCAATATAAGGGTAGTAATCATTGGCAAACTTCATTGTCCAAAACGTATAGTATTCTTGTTGAAGTACACCTCAATTTCAATAAAACAGACAGTATCAGTTGCTGTGATTAAGAAACAAGAGGCCCAAAAGGACCTGTATCGCTCAACTGGCACTTTATTTGCATGTGAATTTCAGACAGCTATTACCAGTTGAGCTAAAATGTTTCAGAAAAAAATTATATGTATGTGAAATGGCTATACATCTACTGTCTATATACCAAATTTGAATCAAATTGTACGATATATAAATGTGTATTGGCCATTCATTACTTTTTGCTATTTATAATAACGGAGGCCATTTTGGATGCCACAGTTTGTGCAAACTTAAATCTGCATCACCTAGGGACCTTGCACATCAAATTAGGTTCAAATAGGTCTAGTAGTTTCTGCGGAGATGTTTTTTAAAGAATTGGCCAAATATAGCACCTTATTTGAATATTCTGCTAATAGCGACCCAACAAAAAATGTTTGTGAAAAACCCATTATATATGTTAAATGGCTAGACATCTACTTTCTTTATACCAAATTTGAACTAAATCGGTTGAAAAAAAAAAAACGTGTATCAGCCATTTATCACTTTTTGCTTTTAATAGTAATGGCAGCCATCTTGGATGCCGCAGGAATTTGATTTGTGCAAACTTTAATCTGCATCACCTAGGAACCTTACACACCAAATTAGGTTCAGATAGGTCTAGTAGTTTCTGAGAAGATTTTTAAAGAAATGGCTAAATATAGCACCTTATTTGAATATTCTGCTAATAGCGACCCAATAAAAATTGTTTCTGAAAAACCTGTTATATATGTTAAATGGCTAGGCATCTACTTTCTATATACCAAATTTGAACTAAATTGGTTGATAAATAAACGTGTATCAGCCATTTATCACTTTTTGCTATTTATAGTAACGGCGGCCATCTTGGATGCCGCAGGAAGTTGATTTGTGCAAACTTTAATCTGCATCACCTAGGGACCTTACACACCAAATTAGGTTCAAATAGGTCCAGTAGTTTCTGAGGAGAAGTTTTTTTAAAGAAATGGCTAAATATAGCACCTTATTTGAATATTCTGCTAATAGCGACCCAATAAAAATTGTTTCTGAAAAACCTGTTATATATGTTAAATAGCTAGGCATCTACTTTCTATATACCAAATATGAACTAAATCGGTTGATAAATAAACTTGTATCAGCCATTTATCACTTTTTGCTATTTATAGTAACGGCGGCCATCTTGGATGCCGCAGAAGGTTGATTTGTGCAAACTTTAATCTGCATCACCTAGGGACCTTTCAAACCAAATTTGGTTAAAATTGATTCAGTAGTTTCAGAGGAGAAGATTAAAGTTTACGCACGGACGCATGCACGCTTTGCCATGCCATAAGCTCAGCTGGCTATTGCCAGTTGAGCTAAAAAGGCTTCGAAGTTTTCCTGTAACAAATGAATCAGATATGTATGAATACTAAAATACATGCATATTACAATCATGTCGATGCATCATTAAAATAAGATTAACTGTTTTTAAATGTATTTTGTCTTCTTTCACGTTTTTAACACAAAAACATCATTTAATTAAGACTAAATAGTTTTGACACATATTTTATTTTTCTTATTTTGAAATTCTATTTTAACAAACTTGTCAATTAACAAACATGAATAATTCAAATAACAACTCACATGTTATGAATATAGCTACAGCAAGACCTTTTAATAATGTCACTCAATAATTAACCTATCTAAATTACACAGTTTTTAGGACATTTAAATTATTTTGAAAAAAGACCTGTGCAAGAAGGAATTGTTTGAAGTTATGAAGTCTTTAACATTTAAACTGATATTTATCTCTCTCTCCCTCTCTCTCTCTCCCTCTGTCTGTCTCTAACACACACACACACACCTGATCAAATATAAAATCTGCCATGCCTATATAACAATACTACTTCCTTGTTATGATATCATTAGCATCTGTCGGGAATTATGTCATGTTACATTTGTGAAAATACACTCATACACTCATTGTTTAAATGAAAATCCTAAAAAAAAAAAATTTGAAAGCCTGTAACAAATCAATTTTTTTCATGATTCTGACAAAGTCAAACATCTTTGAAGCAACCTGTGTGATTACAAATGAAAACAATCCAGTTACATAATTAAAAAAAAAATTAGTAGTAGTAAATTTAACATAATACTAAGAAAATATTTTCTTTTAATTTTAATGAAAATTAGACAAGATTCAAATTCAACTTAAATTAAGCATTGCAGATCCTTATATTGGTTGTTATCCCTTACATAATTCAGTTACATAATTTTAAAAAATCATATTAGTAGTGGTAAATTTTACATAATATTAAAAATATATTTTCTTTTAATTTTAATAAAATTAGAGGGAATTCAAAATCTGCTCAAATTAATTATAGATTTACCTTATGCTGAAATTTTACCTGGTAGCCTACTGGTTTACAATAATCTATTTTAAACTTTTTATTATCTGAAGTCAGTGTGACCTTACATGTTTGTCACTGTTACCATTATGCACTAATTGGTGGTGAAGTTAATTTTTTTATATCCATGAAAAAAATAGTTTAAAAAATTAGGAAGATGGTCAAATGTGCAAAACTTGAAGATTTTTATGCACCATTATAAATAAAGTTGCAAGCTGACATCACTTTTCCATTAAAGACTAAAACTTAATTTAATGTTTTAATCATTCTGATTTTGAGAAGATGGTTAAACTCGAGCAATTTAAGAATGATACCAAGTTTCAAGATTTATGACTTTTGTTTCACATCAAATAAATTAACATTAAAGGTCATTATGGCCTTGCATTGGGGTTACACTTGTTCAAGTTTGCCTGAACTGAAAAAAAAAACTGCAAAAAAAAAAAAATAAAAAAATAAAGATATGTTGTATATAACATAAAAGACCACTTAGTCCTTTATACTGGGGCCAAGCCAACCAGTAAAGACCTACAACAAGGTAAAACGCTTAGAGACTTAAGATTGACTTGGGTTGAAACCCACACTTGTGAGACACCTTAAGTTTGAAGACTAACACACTAACCACCTGACCAAAGCAGCCTCAATATGCAAAAGGGTATAAAGGTGGTATAAACATAGACAGATGAAAAATACTAGTTCCAGACTCAAATGCTGCCAAAGCCTATGAATACTGGAGGTGAAGGTAAGTAGCTATCATGCTAACCTTTTTCTGAACTTAGTAATTAGTCTTTACAACAATTAAAATGCTTTAGGTTCAAGAAAAATAGAAATATAAAACAAATCATCTTCTGCTACTTCCTGCAAAGTTAACTAAAGGTCAAGGTCAATCATATATTACAATAATTGAAGTTCAAGGGCAATCATATAAATATTACAATCATTATTCTGTAAAAAAAAAAATTGCATCATATTTTTTTCTTTACTCATAATAACAGTAACACTGTATGAAAAAAACATGTATTGAAATGATTGGCAGCAAACAAGATAGTAATGAAGGTCAAGGGCAATCAACCAAAAATTACAATCATTTTAATTCTGTAAGCAAAAAAGGCATCCAGATTTCTTCATAACTCATAATAAGTGACACTTTATGAAAAAAATGCATTTTAATGATTGGCAGCATACAAGATTGCACAGAGGATAATGATGGTCAAGGTCATCACACAAAAATTACAATCATTGTCATTCTTTAAAAAAAATGTTACATCCATATTTCTTTTTAAAACAGTGAAACTGTATGAAAAGTATTGAAATTATTGGCAGAGTATATGAAAATTGCAAAATTGCATTATAACATTTGCTTGCAAAAAAAGTCAAATGAATGAAAATGGCATAGCTCTTTTTTTAAGACAAAACAAACAACTTTAAATTGCAAAATTTATAAATAACTAAAAAATTAAAATAAAAACAATAAAAATTTCAAGAACAAAGCATAGTATACATTTTATAAATGTAGGTAAATTTCAATGACCATGATATTATTTTACATGAAACAAATTGGACTGTCGGTTGGTCAAATGTTGTTTTACAACACATCAACAATTTTCAGCTATTCCTGACAAAAAATTCATCTTAAGGATTTACCTTTACACAAGTTAGTATGGTGTGTGAATATGTAAGTGTCTCTGATATGCACTGTACAAGTGTGCATTTGTGGCTACTATTAGAGTGGTAGTGCACTGCCCACAAGATAAACAATGCAAACTACTCGGTCCATTATACTGGTACCAAGTCAACCAGTGTAAAAAAAAAAAACAAAAAAGAAAAAAAAAATTTTCCTACTAGCAGTTGATAGAGTTGAACCCACATTCATGGGACACCTTGAGTTTAAAAGCTAATGCCTCTACCTCTAGGCTTTTCTGGCCTCTGTCCTTTTCAAGAAAATGCATTTAAATAAAAACAAAAAAACAGCAACAAAACCAACTTTTGCTGTACCTAGCATTCTAAATAGCAGTTATCACATAAAAAAAAAAAAAACCAACAACATTTTTACATTAAGAATTTAAACTGCATAGCCTGTATATTACAATTATAAATTTAACATATTAAGCTTTGATTAGAAGTCCAAAAATTCTCTCCTATATTTTAAACATTTTTCATGCAAAGTATTACTATTACCATATTTAAAAATGTTGGCAGTGTCATAATTTACATAACAAAATATTACTTAGGTCTCTAAAACTCATCTTCAATCTTTAAGAAATCCCAGATACCAAATTCTTGCACCCCAGATTGAAATTTCCATATAAAGAGCGGTGCAAGATATTTCAATCTTGCATCCCCCTTTGCAAGATAGTTTACACGCTCTTTTTCCAAAGAAGATTTATCAATGAAATCAGAGGTGTATCGATACTTTGAGAAGCGCTTTAAACCCAAGAATCTGGAATACCTTCGCACAAACAAATAAATGGAACAGGTAATACTTCGGTTTAAATTTAAAATGTAATTTTAAAAACTTTTTTTTCTAAATCAATAACAAGTTTATTTCATATTACATTAATTTTTATATGACATAATTTTTATATGACGTAATGTTAATATGAATTATGATGTCATGCTTGTTCATGTCTTTTAAATTTACATGCCACTTCCATCATATGTTGAATTTTTATTTTTAACATCTAACTTGTATATTTTAAGGTGCAAGAAATAGAATCAATCACTACTTATGGTGTCACTACTGGCACCACCAATAGTGATAGATTCTTTTAATGCAGGATGCCCAATTTATAAGACCTGAAATACAGGTCATATCCTGCATAGAGAGACCTTAATATGCAGGACATAATATGATCAGATTTTTTAATGCGAAAATGGCTATTTTCAATCAAGTGTTTACTGATCATGCAGTACATTAAATGAATATTATCATGAAAAATAAACATTAATTAATACTAAATATAAAGATTAATGAACACTTTATAAGGAAAGATCTGATTTGTTATCAGAAATGCAAAAATAAAATCACATCAGCAAGTTTTCTCATTTACTTGGAAACATTATTTAGTCCAAAATCTTTCAGATGTTTGGATTCAAAGACACAAAAAACAGATGACTATTATCAGTCAAAATTTCATGTCTGACGCACTATATGTCACCCAAATTTCAATGGAGTGGCTAAACCTTTCGTTGAAATCACATCATGTAACATATAAATCATTCAAATATATGGCTGCCATCCAGGAAACAAGCGGGATAGGTTTTTAGGATCTCTAGCCTCCTGTATTAGATGGTTGACCTGTCCAGGAACACTAAGTTGAACACCATCTTCAATACCTTGCAATTTCTGATGTAATCTTATCAACACCCTCTCTGCAAGCTTGTTAACATTTTCAGCTGATTCACCTGTCAAAAATATATAAAAAAACTGTAGATCTTTGATAACTCAAACATTTTACACTGTAAATGCTTAATAACAAAAACATTTTACACTATAGACGTTTGATAACTCAAACATTTTTACACCATAGACGTTCGATAACTCAAACATTTTTACACCATAGACCTTTGATAACTCAAACATTTTTACACCATAGAGGTTTGATAACTCAAACATGTTTAGACTAGAAGTTTGATAACTCAAACATTTTTACACCATAGATATTTGATAACTCAAACATTTTTACACTTTAGTTGTTTGATAAATCAAACATTTTTTCACTATACATGTTTGATAACTCAATCAATTTTTACACTATAGATGTTTGATAACTCAACTATTTTTTACACTGTAGATGTTTGATAACTCAATCAATTTTTACACTGTAGATGTTTGATAACTCAAACATTTTTTCACTATAGACGTTTGATAACTCAAACATTTTTACACCATAGATGTTTGATAACTCAAACATTTTTACACCATAGATGTTTGATAACTCAAACGTTTTTATACTATAGACGTTTGATAAATCAAACATTTTTAGACTAGAAGTTTGATAACTCAAACATTTTTACACTGTAAATGCTTAATAACTCAAACATTTTTTCACTATAGATGTTTGATAACTCAATCAATTTTTACACTATAGATGTTTGATATCTCAATCAATTTTTACACTGTAGATGTTTGACAACTCAAACATTTTTTCATTACAGACATTTGGTAACTCAAACAATTTAACACTATAGATGTCTGATCTGAATGTCATTTTTAAACACTTTCTTTATAATTCAAGTTCAATAATGTTGCAAAAGTACCAAGGTCATAAATGCTTTGTATTACTAATCTATTGAAGTTTTGCTAAAATTGGTTTATATTTTAAATTCAAAGGAGAATATTTTGTTGGATGACTTAAAGGGAAAATATCATTCCAAATTCATTTATAGTCCAAAACAAAATTTTATAAAATTTTAAAAATTCATGCTGTGAGACAGAAATGATTTTTTAACATTTTTTCTCTCTTTGGAATTCATAAAGAAAATATTTAAATCAATTTTGTCCTTCAAGAGTTTTACTTTAAAATCCAATTATCATAAAAAGCATAAGCAATGAAGGGTTACCGGGTTTGTGTTTCATAATACCAATTTTACCTTTTAATAGATAAAACTTCTCTAAATACATGTAATAGATAAATATTAAAATTTAAAATAAAGAATTGAGAATATTTAAAAAAAAAAAAAAAAAAAAAAAAAAAAAAAAAAAAAACAAAACAAACAAATTATGAATAAGCAAAAGAAAATTTTAAAATAAAAAAATTTTTGCAAGGTCTCAGTGCGTATATCATATAGAAGTAAAAATAAAATTATTTTTTTTCTTCACTTATGACACTGATGGGTAATGACTTCATTACATAATTTATGAGACCAAATTAACAAAAACCAAGACTTATCAAACGATCATCTAAACACGGGAATTTTGAAAGTCACGATCTATGTCTTAATTATTTAATCAGGTGAAAATAATCATCAAAGATACTGATCATTCAACTGTGAACTGGAATGGGTGGGGTAACATGATATTTTTACAATGATTCCTCAAAATGTTTAAAGTAGTCTAATTTTATGATAACTTTAATTGGTGATGTTCGATAAGGTGGAAGAATATTTGATTTAATACTGAAATAATTATGGTATTGCAGTACAGACAAAAATTAAGATTTTTTTCTGTCCGTATATAGCGGAATTAACAAAACAAATAAATATGTGTTTATATCTAACTTTTACATGCAAAAATAATCACAGTTGGAAATCACATTATTAAAAACTCATCAATCATATTTACTTTTGAGTGGGATCGAAACAAAGTCTGTGCGAAAGCAAATTTTGAGAATGAGTCAGTATTTAATGGTTATATCACATATCCTATAAAATTTGAATAAAAGATAAAATTAAAATTTGACAATTATCATAAATAAAGAAATAATACTAATATTTAAAAGATAAATAAATTTTAAAAAAAATTGAAGTAATAAATGAATAATTAAATAATAAATTATATATCTATATACATACATATATATATATATATATATATATATATATATACCGGTATACATACATACATATATATATATATATATATATATATATATATATATATATATATATATATATATATATATATATATATATATATATATTAGTGGTATTGGAAACTTCTCAGTATTCCTATTTTCGGGAGAAAAATAAAGATCAATTTGGACATCAACACACATACATGTCTATAGAGTATACGTCACACTTAAACGTACATTGCTTATTGTTAATGCCCTTCAAGGTTTAAGTCATGATCTTTCATTATGATTTTACATTTTAAAGTAATTTGTGACCTTGACCTCTAGACCCATGACCTTTAACTATATACCAAAATTACCAGTGTAGCAAAATCTTATTTGAAGTTTTTTTTTTTACATATGCCAATATAAAAAGTTTCAGTTTTTATGAAAACTTCAAAAACATATTATTTCTATCTATTATCCTAAAATTTCTTGCCACATCCCCTTTTGGGGCCCTATAACCAAAATTTGTGCAACTTTTGAAGAATGTGTAAAAAGGATGCTAGATGAGAAATATCTTGTTTCTGGTTCTTTTACTTTTTTACGAGCAGATTATTATGATTTTCATCCTTAAACTTTTGATAGGCCCCAAAGGGGAAATAACTCATCCAATAAAGCAAAACTTTGGCATGACAGAAACAAAGTTTTTTATCAACATTTGCCACACCATTTTAGAGAAGAAACTTCAAATGTGAAAGTTATCTCACAAAGCATACTTGAAACAAATTGTGGGAGGAATGTCAAAAAGCGATCAACTCAAAGGCCTAAACATACATGATTGTGTAAAACTATTTTCCGATTTCTTGTTTGTTCATCCTAACAAATATTATTAATGCTACAATTAGCCATCTCTTTATCAATACTTAATTTCAATTTACTAGGGCAATGGTTGCAAAGTATCAAGTTAAGAAGTGCACATTTATAGACTGCAATGTCTTTACCTGTTAGTGGCCTCGGTGACCGAGTGGTCTAAAGCACGTGCTTACGGATCACAGTGCCTCTCACCACATGGATTGAATCCCACTCTGGACAGATCTCAGTGTGAGAAAGTTTGTCAGTTCGCTTGCAGAAGGTAGGTGGTTTTCTCTGGGCATTCCGCTTTCCTCCACCATTCAAGAACTGACCGCCTCAAAATAAGTGAAAGGATCTTGACTGGGGCGTAAAACACCATTACTTCTCTCCACTCCACTCTTTAACTCCTTAGGATTGAATCATAATCGAGCAGTTCCTACTTTGAGAAAGTTTTATACTGCTTTGCCAAAAGTTTTATGGTTTTCTAGGGGTTATGTCTCCTGTTAACTTTCACACTAAGACAATTGAGCTGTAAGACATGAAGCGACCTGCTATAATGACCACCTCTCTATAAAGACCATTACTTAAAATCAGTATCTTTTAAGGTCCCTTTACATCACACTCAGATGGTAGAGTGCTCGTTTCATATGTGGAAGGTCGAGTGTTTAAACCCCGGCTGGTTCTGACCAAGATTTGAAAATTGGTAGTGACTGTTTTTTTTTTTTTTTTTTTTTTTTTTGCCCAGCAATCAGCGTTTAGAAATAAAAGTCAAGGGGTCCTTTGGCTAAGACCTTAAAAATTGATGCTCTGTGTCACGGCAGGTGTGGCACGGTAAAGAACCCTCCCTGCAAATTGCCCTAAGCATACTGCAAATATTAAAAATTTCTGCCACTTCACCTATAGCTGGTGACATCTAGATATAAGTGAAATATTCTTGACTGGGATGTAAAACACCGTTAAATCCAATAAATCAATCTCTCCATCATATTTCAACTAAAATGATCAACCTCTATATAAAGACCATCGGTCTATAAAGTTTATGTTTCTTCCATGGGTGGTCTCTGTAAACACATTTTACTCTATATTTTAGATAAAAAGATAACAATGATTAAAACATTACCTAGACTCAAAATTAGCAATCTATACATGCACATATGCAAGTAAAAGAATTTATTTCTCTTCTGATATTATCATGAATTCTCCCTTTAATTTAAAAAAAAAAAGTTTAATCCCTTTTGAAAAGACACTCCAACTCAAACTTTTCTATTAAAATAGAGGTCATGCTTGGACAAATGCATAAAATTGACTAATTCCGTAATGTCATGAAAGCTGTGCTTTCGATTTCACTAACAAAACCATGTTCAAATTACATAACAATATCCCATATAAATAATTTCAAATGATGAAATTGAGAGATTAACTTGCTTTCGGTGGGTACACTTTTTCTTTCAAGTCAAATAAATTTCTATTTCTTTCAGACATAAGATTTAATGTATTATTTCAAATGTCATTCACTAATTTTTCATACTGATCTTATCATTTCATTTACATTAGAATATCTTTTTGAAATAAAAATGCAGAGACACGCATCAAAGAAATAACGTGAGGTTACAGGGTACACACTGAAACAGAATTTGAAAAAGTGGAGAGGAGTGGAGAAACGAGTTTTACATCAAAGTCAAGATTTTTCACTTATATCAAGGTGGTTAGTTCCAAAATGGTAGGGGAAACTGGAGTACCCAGAGAAAAAACGACATTCAGTAAGCCAAACTTTCTCACACTAACATCACCCCATGTGGGATTCAAACCTAAGTGTTAAGAGGCACTGTGATGTGTAAGGGTGCACTTTAGACCACCTAACCAACAAAGCCCTAAGAATTTGAAGAGCTTAATACCAGGTAATTTTTTTTCAGATTCTTTGGGTATTGGAAACTATCATCCACTCTCATTGTAAGTTAATGGGTCATTTACAAAGAACTTCGAAAACTTAAACTTCTATAATTCGAATACCCATAAACAACTTGAAGTAAAAATTTTGTTTGTTTTATAAAAATCTATTAAAAATTAACTTCAAAAACTCAATTTTTTCCTAACAATGTGTGATCAATGGCCAATTAAATAAAATAATCAGAGAAATCATATGTTCAGGAATTATCGGTAATTAAGCTATCGTTATATATTTTGTATCTATTGTATCAATAAGTATTAATTAAGGAATTAATATTCAGTACCGTCACGGACAATCAAGTGTAACAGGTCCGCTAATCCCCTAAACTAATAACAGAAACCGAGTAATATGCCATTGTCTGTAACAGTTCAACTTTCGACTTAATTTCTCCAAGCTTAATTTAAACAACTAACAGTGTAGTATCCACAACTGCATTTAACTCTTAAAGACTTATTGCAGCGCTTTGCAATTTCATTAAATATCTGTTCCTATTTTTAACGAATGAAATAATTAAGTATTGCTGATACACATGTACATATATCTGATTTCCAATTCCATTGTTCGTATACATAAAAGAACAGGTTTTGCCTACTTTTGCCGTTGATCATGAATACAATGATGATTATTATTTTTTTTGTTTCAAAAGTATCTATTATTAATATATATATTTTTTTCTCTATTGCATAACATTTGAGTACTGTTTACAACATCCAAAATTTGTGTAATGGGAAACATATATTTGGGTGACGTCATCCTTCAACTTTGATAACTCGAACACCCTGATAACTCAAAGTAATCATTGAAGTCCTGTGCACTACGATTTAACAAAGTTCTCTTGTATCTAAGTCAGAATTTGAAGCTGGATGGTTTTTGTCACATCAGCAATTTTCATCTTCTGTGATGAACGACAATTTTTTTTAAAAAGAGTCTAAAATAATTACCGGTATATGTTGAATGGAGTAAAGTAATTGAGTTTATACCAAGTCAAAAAAAAGCCCCTTTATTGTGAAAAATAAAACTCGAGTCTCCAATGTGTTCATATACATATGTACTTCAAAACTAATTTATAGATGATAAAGATTTAACTTGCAAATGCAAAAAATGATGAAAAAGAACACTTGCCCCTAAAACTTAACAGGCAAAATGCAAGAAAATTGCCCCTTTTTCCCCTTGTATACAAGTTTCCTTTTCGTCCTCATAAATGCTTACAAACAAATTCATAAATTCTTAAGGATTGGTTGGTTTGTTGTAATGTTGTTTTATGTCATATCAGCAATTTTTCTCAGCTATTCCCAAAGAGAGCAAGGTTACTGATCTCAAAGGTTTAACGAAAGAACAAGTTTATGTGTGTGTAGGTTTGCAAGTGTGTATTAGGATCTGCCTTGTACTAACCCGCACTTGAAGGAACTTTTTGTTAACATGTTATCTTATCGAGTCAGTATGCTAGACAAGCATTAAGATTCCAGTCAGATTATCCTGGCACCAGGTAAATCAAAGAATACTCTATCCTCCTAATTCAAAGTTTACCTATTTACAGCATATTAGACACCTTTAAAAAGCATTTTAATCTTTGCGCTGTGGTTCTTGTGCAAGCCAGTTCACACTTGACTACCCCAATGTAACCATAATTGGCAGCAGGAATCATGATTGCATGTCCTGTATTAGTGCACACTCAGGGTATCTTTTAGGTGTTAGATCATGTCATAGCAGTTGCAGGGTTTGCTGTGTCACTAGCCCGTTACCTGACACTGGGAAAGTCAGCAGCAATGTGAAATGAAGTACAGCAAACTTGTTTAGGATGACAACTTGGGTATCAAATCAAATCCTTGGATCTGAAACACGCCCTCTAAAAAACTAAGCCACAGCCTTTAAATAAATGTTGTGAGCTTAACTTGTGAATAAGTAGTGTTTCATCAAAGAGGAAAGTCTTTGCAGTGAAATTTTAATAGCAACTGGTCATATAAGTCTTTAAGTTTGATTGTTTGGTTGAAATGTTGTTCAACATCACATAACTAATTGTTCATCTATTCACAATGAGAGAAGAACAAGTTTGTGTATATGTGAGAAGTGTGAGCATGTTTTATGGTCTGTCTTGTACTAGCACTCACTTGGGGCATTTTTTTGTTAAGGTACTAGCTCATTGAGTCAGTATGCCACAGATAAGCATACCAATCCCCAAGTAACATAATTGAGATGATAGCATAAGCTAGAGTTTTTTGTCAACAAGGTACTAGCTCATTAAGTCAGAACACAAAAGAAAAGCATACCTCATCCTAGTCATATTATCCTGAAAACAGGTGTTACAGACTTGTAAGTTGTGACTTGCAAACAAATCATCTTATTATTTCCATCTTCTGACAGAAACCATGTATATACAGTAAAGCTACAATTTACTGCTACGAAGGGGCCTTGGTGATGAAACTGACAAAAGTGCAAACTTACAGATAACAAAGCCTCTCTCACTTTGTTTTTCGAATTCAATTCAGGTAGATCTCAGGAAGAGAAAATTTGTCTGTTAGCTTGCAAAGAGTCAGTTATTTTCTTTGGGCACTCAGGTTTCCCCTATCATATCAGAATTGATTGCCTCAATAAAGACTGGTGTGTTAAAAACCATCAATCCTCTCCACATATTGCCACCATTTGTTTTTTTATATTTTGGGATTACAAAGGTGTTTGGTGATAAATGGAGACTTATAAAGAAAAACACAAAAATAAACTTGTGGATAAAAAATACTATGGGGATTGGTTAAGTTGTCATGTTAGAGTGGTATTATTAAATCAAGATGATCTTTGATGAAGCCAAAAACATTTGCACGGATGTGATGATGTAAGCAGTTTTGCAACATGATCCGCAAAAGACTGTATTCATAACAATTGAGATAATATCAAAGGTTATTTCTACCTTTACTATAAACATCTTACTGCAACAATATTTCAAATTCACACAAAGGTTTATAAGAAGATAAATAAAGATTGTTAATGACTTATGTAATGAAGTTACTTTGCTTATAACTATCACATTTATACTGGAAGTAATTTGATGTAATAGAAAATTGTTTTTTAGGGGTATGGATTTTTATATGAAATGCATTTTCATATTCTATGTGGAATTGCCTTTCAGGAACAACATTCAAACCTTGAGCAACTAAATGAATTAAATAAATCAGCAAATATATCTGAATGAGCTCTGAGAGTACAAGTCCTTTTTAACTCTTTGAGTTTATGATCTTTGAGCTCTGAGAGTACAGGTCCTTAAAACTCTTCGAGTTCATGATCTTTGAGCTCTGAGAATACATGTCCTTTTAACTCTTTGAGTTTATGATCTTTAACCTCTGAGAGTACAAGTCCTTTAAACGTTTTGAGTTCATGATCTTTGAGCTCTGAGAATACATGTCCTTTAAACTCTTTGAGTTTATGATCTTTGAGCTCTGAGAGTACAAGTCCTTTAAACTCTTTAAGTTCATGATCTTTGAGCTCTGAGAGTACATGTCCTTTAAACTCTTTGAGTTCATGATCTTTGAGCTCTGAGAGTACAAGTCTTTCAAACATTTTGAGTTCCTGATCTTTGAGCTCTGAGAGTAGGTCTTTGAACATTTTGAGTTCATGATCTCTGAGCTCTGAGAGTACATGTCCTTTAAACTCTTTGAGTTCATGATCTCTGAGCTCTGAGAGTACATGTCCTTTTTGAGTTCATGATCTTTGAGCTCTGAGAGTACAAGTCCTTTAAACTCTGAAAGTTCATGATCACTGAGCTCTGAGAGTACATGTCCTTTTTGAGTTCATGATCTTTGAGCTCTGAGAGTACAAGTCCTTTAAACTCTTTGAGTTCATGATCTTTGAGCTCTGAGAGTACAAGTCTTTTAATCATTTTGAGTTCATGATGAGCTCTGAGAGTACATGTCCTTTAAACTCTTTGAGTTTGTGATCTTTGAGTTTTTTGAGTTCATGTCTTTTGAGCTCTGAACTTCAAAAGTACATGTCCCTTGTTCATATTATAATCATATAATCTTTATGATTTTACTGTTTCCACTATAACTTGGACCTAGTTTCACAATCATTTCTTAACTAAGATTTTTCTTAACACTTAAATCTTGCAAAATTGGAATCTTTTAATTTTGTTAATTGTTCAGATATTTAAAACTTTAAGGTGTCATTTTCAAGTCATTACAGTTTCATTAAATCAGAGTTTAGTTTTTCAATTTTTTTTTTTATAGTTGTAAAAGAGACTGCCAAAATTTGTCATATCTAAGTTAAGAAAAATCTTAGTTAAAGAATGATTGTGAAACTGAAGCCTATACTTACTATCAGATTCTGATAAATCTAGTATGTCCCTGGAAGTAGATGCTGTAGTGTTTAGTTCTGAGGCATCAGGATCCACTCTGTCTCGCCTGTTCTGTAGGGCGAAAGCTTTAGCTGGTGACATTGACCATGAATGAAGGGGGTCATATAACAACACCTCTAAGATTGTTAACAATGCTTCCTGGTTATTGTGCATTACCTCCATTGTCTTCTCACTGCACCTATATGTGGAACAAAGTGTACAGTTTGCATAAAACTTTTTATAACATTTAGCAGGTATTTATAAAAAGATGTGGAGTAACCGTGATTTCTGCTCAAGTCAAGAGTATTTTATTTATACAGAGGCAGTCAGTTCCAGAAATCAGAGGCATGTTCAACAACACTTGTGCTTTCCAATGTGCTCAGGCAAACAATTCGTGTGTCTACTGAACAGGAGTGAATATCAAAACTGCATACAGGTCTCATTATCATATAGAAGCTTTTTTGGTAATTAATTTTGTCATTCAAAATTCTTCAGATTGATACTATAGTATTTACACAACAATATAAATAAGAAAAGTATATTGGTTTCAGAATTTATTTAAACATCTTTTTATACTTTGATTTTCGAACACCGTTTTGAATCTTAGGTGAACAACTTTAAAAGGATGACTGCAGTCATAAGCAGTAGTGCTAACATTCATTGTTGAATGATGTACTCACCAAAGCAAAATTGTTTGTACACATTGTTGAAGGAAGCTCAGAACTTTAGACCACTCAGATACAAAGACTTGTCAGAGCCTAAGGCTCTGCTGATTTAAAAATTTAGGAAACACTAAAAGTGGACAAGAACTGTTACCTCCTGAAGACGCCTTCTACTCCAGACACTCCCATACCATCTATGATATCTCTAGTTAAACGGAATGGTACAGTTTCTGGTGTTGGTAATATCCTTCCTTGTTCAAATGCCACACCTAAAAATCATTAAAAAAATAAACATCATTATTTCATGAATACCTTAAATTTCATTATGCAGATTTTTAGATGAGTCAGCAAAACTTAAAAAAAAAAAAAAACAATCAAAATTTTACAAATATCTAAATTGTATGAACACTAAGAAAGGTTTCATGACATTTGGATGAACATTTCCACATGTTTGTCATTTTTGAATATATGTTCTTATTCCATCTAAGTCAGAGACAACTTTAAAAAATTATCCTGATCTTATTTCTGGATTTTGGTTTTGCTAAAAGCTTCATTGTTACATGAAAGATTTTTCCCAATTTTCCAAATTTTTGGCAGCAAAATGGTTAAAAAAATTAACACATTGAGAAATATTATTGAGGAATACTTGGTATACCTAAATCAGGAAGCTATTCAAATCATTGTGGAATCCTTACATGTATTTAAATCATGAAGCTGAATACATGTAATTGTATATCATTGTAAAATACTTATCTTAATGCTGTAACTATCATTGTGGAATTTTTAGTACCTAAATCAGAAAGTCTTATGTATCACAGTGGAATGTTGTATAAGTACATGTATTTATACTGACTTTTATTAATTTTGGTGCCTTTGGTGTTGAATCAATTTCTGCCAATATTAATACACTCCAACATTCATTTTAGCTCACCTGTCTAAGGCGAAAATAATGACAGTGCCAATATTAATACACACTAAATGACAAGACTCTCAGGAGCACCAAATATATTACACGCTTATATAAATACTTATACAGTACTTACCTAAATCAATGTGTATAAGTTCTGCTGTGTTACAGTCAACTAGAATGTTCTGCACATGTCTGTCACCCAATCCAAGTATATAACCAACTAAAAATATCAAAATTAAACAGAGAATTTAATATAAGGCTGAACCTGTTACATGCTGAATTAATCCTAGACCCAAATGTGAACTCGAGGAATGATACAGGCAGAACTCGATATCATTTGTTATTTCAAATGTAAAAGTCCAAGGCATTCAAAACAATAAAGAGTGAGATTAAAAAAATATAAATTAAACAAGGATAGCCTGTGACACATGCTGAATCAATTCAAGACACAAATATGAACTTGAGAAACATTATAGTCAGTGAGATGAAATTATGGTTACTTTAAATCTAAAAATCCAAGGCATTCCAAAATATAAAAGGCAAGATTAAGAATATAATCTATAAAGAAGAAAAGAAGGATAAACCTGTTACATGATGAATCAATCAGACACAAATATGAAGCCGAGAAACAATATATATGTAGTCAGAGAATGAAATTATGGTTTCTTTAAATGTAAAAGTCCAAGGTAATCAGAAGAGGGGTCAAATATAAAAAGTAAGATGAAGACTGTAAAGTGAATAAACATATTGGCGTTATATAAATGTATTTATATGTTACTGTAAACATTCCAAATAAATGACAATTCGATATCACTGCTTCAGACTTAAAAAAAATGATAATAAAATGAATGAATGAATGAATAAATGAATAAATAAATAAATAAATAAATTTTCATGGTTAAAAGTATTTTTAGCTTGACCTACGTAGGACCCATCTTTATCTTAACAAAATATTCATTTCAAAAGATGTTTCTTCTAAATTTGTTTAACTGTACATACTCCTGTTAAATGCTTAACAAGTTTGTTTTCATACCTATAGAATTAGTTGCTACACTTTTTGTATAAGCCAGTCCGATATAACACTTTTCTTTACGTACCTACAGAGTTAGTTGCTACACTTTTTGTATAAGTCAGTCTGTCATAACAATTTTGTTTACATACCTATAGAGTTAGTTGCTACACTTTTTGTATAAGCCAGTCTCTTTTCGTACCATACAGCAGGATCTGGGAATTTCTCCATGAAGAAATGTCTGAATACTGGCTGGAATTTTTTACAGGTGGCAAGGAATGCTTTTTTCTTCATCTCTAAGTCCGTACTTTGGTGTACTTCCTGGAAAAATTGTATTTCATTATTTTTCATGAGAGTTGATTTGAGTAATGGTGTTAAATGTCCCAGTCAATAATATTTTACTTATACCGAGACGTCACCAGCTATTTGGGAAATTGCAGAAATTTTGCCCTAGCATTACGTTGATGGCATTATACAGCATGGTTCTTTATCATGCCACACCTACTGTGACACAGGACCTCGTTTATTTTAAGTTCCCATCCATAAGAAACATGACTTACATTTTGTAATGCCGAGTGCTTGGCGAAGAAAAGTCACTCCCCACTTACAAATTTTGGGTCAGACCCAGTCAGGGTTCGGACCCACCTCCTACTTATGCCGAATTATGGAGCAAGCACTCTACCACCTGAGCTACCACAGTGGTATGAATCATGAGACTAAAAAAATGTATCATATTATGTATCATGCAAATAAAGTTTTTTTCACAATGTTGTCATGTTTAGTGTTCCAAGGTTGAACTTTAATTTCTTTAAAGCTGCATTTAGTTTTCCTAGGAAAAAAATTAAAACATTGCTGATCTAATTAATGATGTTCCTAATGAACAATGTTACATTTGGTTCAACGATAAAAGCTCGAATAAATACAGAAATAACAATAATTTTCCAGCAAGATGTAGCCTGTGGGATCTCATTTTAGAACATGGTTACCTCATAAAAAACTGGGGCATATAAACGCAACATACAAAATGGTGAAATACGATAAATTAAACACAGAATTTCATTAAATTTGTCATTTTACTTCGTATGGGATAGGTAACACCATTGTGAATACATTTGGATATTAATGATGGATAATTAATACAATTTGTCAGTTTTCACCTTCGATTCATTGGAAACCAGTAAATCCATGCGCATGCTCCAAGCAAATAATAATCATCGATTAACATTGTCCAACCCGTTAGAGGATTCTGTTTATTTACAGGTTGTAGGAATGAAATTTAAAAAAATGAATCTCATGAATCGTGATTAGAAGTAATTTATTTTTTAAAAAATACATTTTTAAAAAATAAAACAAGAGGCCCATAGGCCTTAACGCTCACCTGAAGATATGTCCAATATTCTTTGGAAACTGCACTAGACAATATGTTAAGTACAGAAACTTGAAAGGATTCCACGAACTCCCACAAAACTTAATCAGAAATATATCCACTCACAATTCATTTATAAGTAGATTATATAATATGCATGAAGTAACTGTAATGCAATTAATAATTTCCAAATCATTAACAAATTTCAGTATACTTATGCAACTATGTCCTTGACCTTGGAACATATTTGACCTTGAACAATATATGATCATCATGTCAATACCTACAATATTCTAATATAGACGCCTATACAAAAAGTTTAAGTTTTCAAGATAATAAGCAATTTATGACTTCTTTTACAGCTGTGACCTTGACCTTTGAACATATGACCTTAAACCATATATCAAAATGATCATTGCTGCAATAACTACAATGTTCTAATATACATGCCTATACAAAAAGGTAATAGTTTTCAAGATAATTAGCAATCTATGTCTTCTTTTGCAGCTGTGACCTTGACTTTTAAACATATGACCTTGAACCATATATCAAAATAATTGTCATATCAATACCTACAATATTTTTATATAATATGCCTATACAAAACGTCAATAGTTTTCATGATAATTAGCAATTTATGTCTTCTTTTGCAGCTGTAACCTTGACCTTTGATCATATGACCTTGAACCATATATCAAAATGATGGTTGTCACAATACCTACAATTTTCTAATATACATGCCTATACAAAAACATTAAATTTTTCATTCAATGCACAATTTTAGTATTTATAAGCCAAAAATAACATTTCAGGGGCAACAACTCTTACATGGATTATCATATAGTTATGAAACTTGTTACCTTTTTAAATTTTGTCATGCTTAACATTTTAACAATGTTTTAATTTCATAAATCTCTTAATATTTGCAAGAAAATTGCCTAAAAGTGCATAAATCAAAAATTAGGTCATGACCTTGATTTGTGACCTTGACCTATTTTTAAAGGTCATTTCAAGAAAAAGTCAAAACTGAAAACCTTATGTCATTATCTGTTCTAATAGTCAAGTAATAACAATTTAAAAGGATTTTACGAAATTTTTAAAATTAAACGCAAAAACGTGTAACCTATTTTTCGCTCAATTTTCATGAAAAACACAATTTAAATGTTCCCAAGTATGCTGAATCCAAATATCCAATCAAAATTTGCCTGCACCTTTTGGTTTCAGAGAAGAAGATTTTTTTGTCTTTTTGCTATTTTTAGTAACAGTGGCCATCTTGTTGGGCGTGGCCAAACCCGGAACATAATTTTGAAAGGCTGTTACCCAGGCATGATAATCACCAAGTTTCATCAAATTTGGCGCAGTAGTTTTGGAGGAGAAGATTAAAATGTAAAGTTTACACACGACGGACGATGCACGACGGATGACAGACAGTGATAGATTGCAATAGCTCATCTGAGCCTTTGGCTCAGGTGAGCTAAAAAATCAGAAAATTGAAAAAACTTAATGCAGCTTTAAATCATGATGATACTTTTCAATCAATTATATTTCTAAATATCTTTGGAACTTGGAATGTTTCTTTATCAAAAACGGGGCCTCTGCAGCCAAGTGGTCTAAAGTATGTGCTAACAGATAACACTGCATCTCAGTGCCTTTTTTTGGAATCCCACCTGGGGTGCAGATGGTTGTCTCTTTTGTTCAGATTTCCTCCCCCTCCCAGAACTCAGTCTCAACATATGTTAAAGAATTTTGACTACAGCACCATAAAATGGCATTACTTAACTTTGCTCCTTATCAAAAAATTATGTTTCTTTGGATCACAGTCAATTTACTTTTTACAAGGTTTCCATAAAGTCAAAGAGTAACCATTATCATTTAAAATGGGAAAACCCGATAGAAAAACACTGCATGTCTAGTCTGTGGTGAACCCATCAACTCTAACATAGGAATCTGATCACCCAGAATAACAACCAAGATAATGATACATACCAATTTGAACCTAGTACCTAAACAAGAGGCAAATTCAATTATGTACAAAAGAAAAATCTCAAATCATTGCCACTATTTGGCATTATAATGGGTTATGGTCATAAACTTATGGAGTGGAGTGGAGTGGAGTAATGGTGTTTTACGCCCCAGTCAAGTTTCTTTCACTTATTTCGAGGCGGTCAGTTCAGGGATGGTGGAGGAAACCCGTAGTGCCCAGAGAAAACCATCGACCTTCGGCAAGCGAACTGACAAACTTTCTCATACTAGGATCTGTCCCGAGTTGGATTCAAACCCACGCTGTGAGAGGCACTGTGATCCGTAAGCGTGCGCTTTAGACCACTCGGCCACCGAGGCCCCATAAACTGATGGAGGCTCATAGATAAAAAACATAGAAGAAATGCATTTTGGGACAGTCACTGTAAAATAATGTGGTAATAATTGAAGTGGCAAAGTACATCAGTGAAACCTAAAGTTGTTGCCACAATTTGTTTGGTCAAGTTTTCACATTTTAAAGGGGATTGCCAATAAAACAAGGGAGACTTATAAAAGGAGAACTTAGAAGAAATGCATAATGGGACTTCAAAAAGTGTGGCAATAGGCTAGATGGCAAAATAATCAAATGGCATAAATTGTTTTTACACATCAATATAAATATAAATGAAAGAATCTTGACTGGGGTCATTACTCCTCCCCTACTCCTCCTATTACTAGTTGATTATTTAACTATAAATATATTATCAACTTACAACCATATTTTGCCTGCAGTCAAAAGCTGATTGATCACGGGGTCTATATCTGTGATGAGCTCCTTTAGTTTCTCCTGTGGGGCCTCCAAATGTACCAACTAAATATTCTCCTATAGGTATGGTCCCCTCACACCATTCTAACAACCCACTTATCTGTGATAATGGTATCACCTGTTGAAAATTTTTTTTTTTAAAAATACACAAAAAATATTAACTTTATATAAAAATTTTACAAGTGTTTGTCACAAAAGTGACTATATCTCCTGCCACCTGTTTTGGTTGAAAGAGAAATGGGGAAGGGATGACATTTTAAATCTGTTTTAAATATGATGCGTTATGTGTCTTTATAAAAAATAAACATAATCTTTATATGATAAATGTTAAAAACATATCAATGCAAAGCTGTAAGAGGAGACTGATGTACAGATTTGTTTCCATTATGGAACATAACTGTCTAAAAAAATGAGAGCAACAGAGAAAAATCATGGGACCATCTGCAGGTGATAAGGAAGCAGCCTGAAATGTCTGAAAAGTGTCAGTTTAATTGTGTAGGAGGAGTCAGATGCACAAGGTTTGTCAGCAATGCTGAGAAATTCTATGTTGAAAAAGGGGCATAACTCTCCATTTATGAGAGCAACAGGAAAAAATCAACATCTGCAGGTGATAATGAATGTAATGTAAAAATTGTTAAATCGTGTAGGAGGAGTTCGGTGCACAAGGTTTGTGTCAGACGCATGGATGCACACACAGACACGTCAGACACAAGCATAGACCCATGTACTCATTGATGGAGGGTATTTCCATATCCCTCTCACATTCGTGGTGGCAGGGGAATACAACTGTAAATTCTCGAATATTTTGAAAGTGAATATGAATATTTATTCTTTCTTACATCATTTAGACAGCAAAAAATTATACAGTCAGTCAAAGTATTCTTTTTACCAAGGAATATTTTTCTATTTTCATTAAACTTTAAAGTAAACAGGTTTAGAAATGTATAGTCCATCATCAGGGTAGCTTAATTGGTTGAGTATATGTTAATAACGAGATACATGTAAGTCCTTGGTACCAGGCATGTCATTTCAATCTAGTATTTACCATAACATTAAATTTTGCTTTGAAGCTTGATTAACTTGCCCAATAGCATTTTTTTGGAAAAATTTAAACATTCTGTTCATTTTCAAAGTATATATATATATATATATATATATATATATATATATATATATATATATATATATATATATATATATATATATATATATATTTTTTTTACTAATTTTTATTTTTTTAAAATTTATTTATCATTATTTTTTTCTGGCCTTAAATGATGAAGGATTTTTAGCTTAAAATTGTGGTGAGTTTAAATTATTCATGAAGGATTTTTAGCTGTGTTTTAGGAAATTCCTATTCAAAAAGGACTTTGATTTGAAAAGAAAATATTCTGCAGTCATTCATCTGAGCCAAAAAAATAGTCAGTAGAAATTTGATGTTGATGCCAAGAGTTAGTACACAGCAAGAGTAGGCATAACACCATTATAGTCCTACCTTATATTGTCTGATTTGTAATTTTCTCTTCCTCGTCTCCTGATTTTTATCCAGCAGTGTGTTAACCATACCAAACACCTGCTGCATTACAGCATCTTGTCGTAGATCATCACGACCCTGTCAAATCAAAACAATAAAAACAGTTGAAATAAAATATAAAATGAACTTTTTTTTATCAGCCAAACAATTAAAACACTGTTTAATCCCAAATTATTTACTGGGAAGAAATATTTTTAGAGTAATTTATTAATAGTTTTACATGTAATGCAATTATTTTTTTTTTTTTTTTATTCATGAATTTCTTTCGAAACTGAAAAAAATTCAAGTAAATTTTCATAAAAAAAGGGGATCTATTTTTTCATCTTTCCCTCCATAATGCTCAGAAAAAAAATTCAGCACTTAAGCAAATGCCAATCCAATAATAAGGCTATCTGGACCTCTGGCTATTATTTTTCATAATACAGAAAACCAGAGTTACTGTTATGAATTTCTGTGATGAATTTTTGGACAAAAAAATAATTCTTTCAAATTGGTTCCAGACCTATATAGATCTAGATTTGGAGAAGTAGTTATAATGTGACCTTTAAGCAAAAATATTAAACCATTAATGCAAAAATTACTAAAGGAGTTTTAGGGGTCTCTGTGGCTTGAGTGTTTACAGGTCAAAGGTCACAGGTCACCTGTTACTGAATCCCAAGGTCAATTCCTTGAACATTTACCATATCAATTGCATGGGACTGGTTGTTTTTTTCAAGGTACTCTATTTCTTATACCTTCCCAGAACTGGCTACCTTGATATGCGCTTAAAAAATCTTGACTGAGGCCCAAAAAAAATTACTTTACTCCATTCCAGAGGAGATTTAAATTTTTATAAGCCTTTAAAAATGAGGGTTACTAAAATATTCAATTTAATTTTTACCTTAACCAACCTGTCTCCTTTCTTTCCCATCTGATCCAACACAGGTAATAATCTTTGGCAAGTTAATCCCTCCAGCTAACTTAAAACGATTTCTCAAAGCCTTTTATATATACAATATTGTCATATTTTCCTGATGGTTCAACCTACAAAGTTAAAATTTATAATGAATTTTTTTAGGTTAAGACTTTGGTGTTTATAGGAGTTTTAAAAAAAAAAATAAATTAAAAAAAAAAAAAAAATAAATAAATAAATAAATAAATAAATAAATAAATAAAATTGATTTAAATCAAATTTATTTTGCCAAATGTACTATTTTTGTTTAATATTATTGTAACATTTCTGTTGACTGTTCGGTTAATACCGATTGAGAGCTATTAAGATACTTATACTGCATACTCAAAATAGTTGGCAAGTTTCATATCTACAGTAGGAACAGCTACATTGGTTACTTACTTTTGTATCTACGGTAGGAACAGCTACATTTGTTAAGTTTTTTATCTGTGTTATCATTAAACCTCCTGGTAGGTCTATAGCTCCTACAAAAAATAAAATTTAAAACATTTAGAAAATAATGAAATTTAACGCATGAACACTGAATCAATTTATCACAGCTAAGTTTGCAATATCTTATGAATTTTTAGATTTTTATGTTGAACACACACTAAGTATTTTTAAGTCTCTTTGATCAAGTTCTTTTTCACGGTTTATACAACATGCAATTTTCCTTACCATAGAATGAGGCTTGAAGAATTATTGAATAAATATTCAAAGTTTCTCAATCTTGTGCTAAAAATAGTGGTTGTTGGTTTTTTTATTTATTTATTTTTTTTGGTATCACAAAGCACACAAATTGTGCAAAATATAGGATAATTATTATCATTTTTGCATAAAAAATGCATGTAACTATGCAAAATTTGAGCATGTATGCAACATCCAAAAAACTTTTCTATGTCAAACAAAACAGAGATTTAAAATTTATCTCATTTCATTGATAATTAAATAAGGCACTTGCTGTTCAAGACAATGATATCTAACACTGTTATTTTAACAGAAACACGAGAATATCACTGATGTTTAGGAAGCAAACTGGCAAACAATCCAAAACTAGGATCTGTAAGAGAGTCGAGTTGAGCTGAGTAATGGTGTTTAACCTCCAAGTCAAGAATATTTCACTTACATCGAGACATCACCAGCTATAGGCAAAAGTGCATAAATTTTGCCTGTGCATTGCACTGATAGTATTATACAGCAGGGATCTGTCACCACCCGCTTTCAAGTCTTGGGTCAGACCAGGTCAGGGTTTGACCACATGACTGCTCACTTATGGAGGGAACACTCTGTATGAGAAGGATTTGATACTAGGTAGGTAGTTAGAGGCACTATGTTGCATAAGTGTACACTTTATTCCATTCGGCCAATAGGGACCCTTGTCAGAAAGGAGAATAAATAAATAAATAAATAAAAAAAAAAAAAAAAATTACTTGTTTCTTTTTTGTATTGATTGACATCATAGTTAGCTAGCTGTATATATGCTACACATAACTTCTCCATGTTTACAACAATATCAGACACATTAGTCTTCCCTGTCCTTAATTTCTGTATCATATTCTTGGCAGCTTGTATTCTACCCTTGAATTTAAAAAATTAAATGATTAAATAAATAAAATTTGAATTTAATAAGTATATGTACATTAAATAATTATGATTTAAGAAAATCTGAGGCTTGTTCAAGATACTGGTTGCTTTCCACTGCACTTGCAAATGCAATTTTTTTGTCTATTGATCAGATTTCAGTACTGGCATTGACTCTCAGTCATCATAATCATCCAGGTGCTTTAAAAATAATAGATTTTGACACCTACACTTGACTGGAGAAAAATGCCAGAATATGAATTAAATCAGGCAGAATTTATTTAAACCCATCTTATAAACTTTGTCTGAAAGCATACGCAGACTGTCTTGAATTGGCCCCTGAACAAAAAAAAAAAAAAACTATATATATGATCATTAAACTATTTAACCTTTTTAGTGTTAAATATGGTCAAACTTTATTGATTTTTACAAGTTTCAGTTTTTATTTCTTTAAAAAACCATTTTACAAACCAAAGATCTGACTGAACAATGAACCATGTTTTTCTGTATGAAAATTTGATAAACACCCCAAATATGCTACAGATTCAATATACACTGAACTTCACACTTTACATGCATACCTCTTCTTGTTCCTTCAAAGCTTCAGAATTAGATCTTGAGAGTTTCCCTGACCTTTTTGCACTCTGTCCTGTTTTCAATAACTCAGTATCCTTTTTGGCATTGGCCAAAGCCAGTACACAGAATAATGTATGGTAAGGATGATCTACAGCAGCTCTCTCAATCACCTGGTTAAATATTATAAATTCTTTATAAATTTTTAAATAGAAAACTAACTCAAAAAAAAAAAAAAAAAAAAAAAAAAAAAAAAAAAAAAAAAAAAAAAAAAAAAAAAAAAAATTAATAATAATAAATTAAAAAATAATAATAATAATAAAATAATAATAATTATTTTAAGAAAATACATTTAAAAATTAGGTGCTTCAAATTATTATTTTGAACAAGTTCTTTGCAGAGACAGATGGACAGATAGACAGAAAAAAGAGACAATAATTAAACCAAGATAAAGAGATGCAGGAATGGACTGACAGACAGACACAAAAACATAGAAAAACACAAAAAAAGACAGACACACATCTGGAAAGACAGACAAATGGATGAGATGATTGACAGATGTACAGATGGTAAAAAAAAGGGAGACAGGTAACTAATACTTGATTATAACCTTTATATTACCTTGTTTAGTGTGTCTTGAAACTTATAATTTGTTGATTTCATGTCCATTCTGGCAGCCAACTGGTACATGAGTGGTAGAAATTTATATGACTTAATGTTTTGACAACAGTCCTGAAATACATGTATAAATAAACAACATAAGTAAATCCCATATATAAAAAACCGTTCACAGAACTTACATAATATGAACAAAAGATTCTTTGGGGCAAAAACATACGAAGCAAAAGGAACCTTAAAACACTGGTCTTAATAGACAGGTGGTCTTTATATAGAAGTGGTCCTTGAATCAGATTTCACTGTTTTTGTAAAAAAAACCCAGTAATTGGTATTAAAGATCAATATTCAATTTATCCTTCCTAATCTAGTCTAGTCAAGTTTTATAGTGATAGCTAAATGAAATATATAATGCAATTACAATTTTATAAGTGGAAAAATTTCATGCAAAATCATAATTAACTTGAATTTGCATGGAGGATTGTCTCCCCTTGGGAACTTTATCTCCCAAGCCAAAAGGCTCGGGAGATAATGTAACCTTGAGGAGACATCCCTCCATGTTTCCCTCAGCCATGAGCACTAATTATATATTGCTAAACCCCCTACTTTTATACTTATTTTTACATATGTTTATCAAAAAACGTTTACACTGTAATTGCCATGCGAATACATGTACATATAGTTCAAGTAGGTGAGCTAAAAGGGACCCTTTGTCAAATAATCATTTACAAACCTCTATCTCCATATTGACTTCTTCAAGTGTGCTGTTATTGAACCAAAGGGAGGTAAGTCTAAATATTCTCAGGTCATGTTTATCTCCACATTTCAGACACTTGATATAGTTTGTTACTGCCTTTAACAAAAATTTGTTTCTGTCTTCATTCATAATCTTCAGTTCTTCTTTGTCTATATCACTCTGTTTCAGTAATGTTCTGTAGTAACGGCTGTAAAATGGAACAAAGATAGTTGAAGTTCAAAAACACAACAAGTAAAATCTGTATGGATAGGCCATCCACAGGGTCTATGCAGTATGGAATTTTAAGACAGATGGCTAGTTGGCTGGATGTTGTTTTACTTTATATCAACAAATTTTCAGCCAATCATGACTAGACAATTTTTATTAAACTACAGAATTAATTTTAACACAAGTTCATGTGGTGTGTGAATATGCAGGTGTTTCCAATTTGCATTGTACTATAGTGCACACTTATGGTGCCCTTTAAAGTGCTAGTACACTATACTGCAATGTTGCAGATAAATATCGTAGACCACTCAGGTCATTTTAGCGGTAACCAGTGAAGGCATATGACAAGGAAAAACCTATCTTACTTACAGTAGACTGGGGTCAACCCCAAAGCAGTCAGACACCTTGCGTTTGAAGGCTAAGACCTTAACCACTCTGCCCCTTAAGTCAGATGAAACTAATAACAAAAGTTTGTGTTTAAATCGGAACTAGAGTAACCTTTTTAAATACTGGTCTAAATGGACAGGAGGTCTCTATACAAAGGTTCTTTTTGTTTTAAATTTGAAATAAATGATCTTGAAACACTGATTTTGATTTTGTGTCATAAGAGTCTAGAAAATTTATTATTGCATATTTTACATCCCAAAATAATTTCTAGAAACAAAAAAAATATCAAACTTACTCCTTACTAACATCCCCAAGCTGTTTTAATTTTTCCATCTCTGATTCTGCTATCTTCATAAAAGATTGTTTAGCTTCATACATATTTGACTTCATATAGTTAACGATATTCTGGTACTGGTTGTCAGCATAACGAGCAAGAGATAAATATGCATCTAATGCCACATCACCTTCTTCACCGAGTGATTCTAACATTGATACAGTCTATAAATAAATAGGTTGCATCAGCCATTATTTCAGGTATTCATAATGAAAGCAGGTTTATTAATCACTAAACATTCATCTAAGACCAAGTTGGTGAATGAGTGAGATGTGCGAGTGTGTATGATGGTCTGCCTTGTACTACACACATTTAGGGCAACTTTTTTGTTGAGGTGCTAGCTTACTTTTTCACTATACCACAGACAGGCATACCACCCCCTAGTCACATTATCCTGGTACTGGGTTAACCAGTCAGTACCTTGTACACCTAATGCCTAGCACCTTGGGAAGGATAAGTATCTCAAATTTAAAGTATTATGTATGGCTTGATTTGGGATTCAAAACTACAACCTCTTGCTCTGAAGGTAGAAGCTCTACCATTGTCATTGAGGCAGTCAACTACATTTTAGTGTAATAATAGTGTTTAATGATAAATCAGAGGAAACTTATAAAAAAATAGGATAAAAGGGACTTGGATCTAAAATAGTGTAGACATAAAGAGATAGCAAAGTTATCAAGGGGCATCATAAGAAGGATTTACTGTATTTTACATAATACTTATCTCAACAAGAGGCCCAAGATGGCCCTAATTTGCTCACCTGGGTTTAAATGTAACTGGTATGTCTTGATAACACCTGGTAAGTCATATTGCCTCAACAGAAGTGGTTTCGGAGAACATTATTTTTATTGTTTTGGTTTTTAACTATGTATGTCACTGTGACCTACTTTTGGTAGCCATAGCAACCAGAAACACAAATGTGAATGGCAATGGTCTATAGATGATATTGACTAATATGAATGAAATGTGAACAGTAGTGTCTGAGAAGAAGTCTTTTGATGGATGGATGGATGGATGGATGGATGGATGGTAGAGTGCCTATCCATAACAAAAGCTCACATGAGCAATTTTCAGATCCGGATTTAAGACTTTACAGATTTGACAAATAAATTAAAATATTTAAAAAAAAAAATTGTAAAAGTCAACTGCAAATTATGTGAAAAAAATTTGTTCAATTAGTTTAAATTATGTCACATAACAGTGATTTTGTAAAACAAAAAAAATATTGAAAGGTTTTAGCTATATCTACATATCAGTATCACATGTATTTCAAAATTAATAATTACACTTAAAAGTAAAAATTCACAAAATCTCATCCATGCACCATTGTAAGTCATAAAATTCAGAATTAAAAAAAAAAAAAAAAAAAAAAAAAGTGGCCTCACTGGGATTTGAACCCTCGACCCTTGGGTTGCTAGAATTGGAAATGAAAAAGGTCGAAGAAGTGACTTGCATTTTACAGAATTTCATAAAAAAAATTCTCAAACATATGTTTCTTCACATAAGAAAATGATGTTTGGAAAAAGAATTTACCTAAATTTATTCATTATTGAAATTTTGGTAAAAAAGTACTATTTACAATGTATAAATTTAAAGGCAAAAACGCGTAACCTAATTTTTCACAAAAATTATTGAAATTCACAAACTTGGTATATAAGATGCTTTAGATGCCAAATATCACATCAGATTTTATCTCAATGAAGTGGTTTTGGAGAAGATTTTTTTAGGTTTTCAACTATGTAGGTCAATGTGACCTACATTTGGTAGCTATGTCAACCAAAAACAAAAGTCTGAAAGGCAATGTTCATAGATGCTTTTGACCAAGTTTGAACAAAATGTGACCAGAAGTTTCTGAGAAGAAGTCATTTGAAGCAATTGTTGACAAAAAACGGACGGACGACGGAGGGTCTGCCTCTTTTGATACTAATAGCTCACATGAGCACTTTGTGCTCAGGTGAGTTAAAAATACATGTTAAAACCACATGAAACAAAGGGCTAATATATATATGCTAATATATATTTCTCTTGTTCTCAAACTTATAATAACCAATCTTGATTGAATCACCTGGCTATAAAATAGCCATTGGATGGATCTTAATTGGATAGCTAAACAGATTTGGCTACAATTATTTTCTCAAAAATAATTTATCCAAAGAAATTTATTTTAGAAGGCAATTTTTACAGGTCAAACCCCAAATTCACAATTATTCATTCAATTGAGTGAACACTCAACTCAAATTAGGGTATATTTCAATGTCAATTTTTAAGACATTACACAATTAAAATTGAGTATCTAATGTTATATCTAAATTGTTTAGTGTACTTAGTTTTGTTGAACAAAATAAAACATTGTCTCAAAAAACTTAATTTTTTTAAAAATATTAATTTGTGAAAAATGGGAATATTTGAGTTGAGTGTACACTCAATTGTTTGATTAATTGTGAAACTGGGGCTTGACCTGTAAAAATTGCCAAATAACAGGTACATGTATTTAGAAATGAAAAGTCTTGTTTGACCAAGAAATTTCTTTGGATATATTACTTTCCAGGAAATAAATGTAGACAGTTTATGGGTCATGAAATAGTTTGAACAAAAATATAGTAATGTACAGAATGTGAACACAAAAAAAAAAAAAACACAAAATGTGTCAGAATCCATTTCATTTTGGGAGATATACTTACCTTCTCCAGATACTGGTCCATGATAACATTAGGATTTTCGGACCTTGTCTCTGCTAGCCAGTCACCATAAATACTTAAAACTTTGGGATATAACCTCTCTGCCTCTGTATTCTCTCCATGAAGCTATAAAAATTATAAATTATAATAAGCAATAAGCATAAATAGAGGGTTAAGAAATTTGAATTGTGTGTGTGTGTCAGGGGTGATTTTGAAGATTACTCTTAGAGTTGAGTTGAGTAATGGTGTTTAATGTCCCAGTCAAGAATATTTCACTTATCAAGATGTCGTCAGCTATAAGCGAAAGTGCAGAAATTTTGCCTGTGCCTTGTGCTGATGGCATTATACAGCAGGGTTCTTTATCGTGCCATGCCTGGGGACCTTGTTTATTTAATGTTCCCAGAAAGAACCGTGACTTTCATTTCATAATGCTGAGTGCTTGGCGAAAGAACAGTCACTACCCACCTTCAAGTCTTGGGTCAGACCAGGCCGGGGGGCCAAACCACGACCTTCCACTTACGAAGCAAGCACTCTACCAACTGAGCTACCGTAGTGGCCAATTACTCTTAGACTGATAGATTCTAGTGTGAGAAAGTTTGCAAGGTTGCAAGTTTTGCTTGCTTGTGGTGTTTTTTTTCTTGGCACTCAAGTTTCCTCAACCATCCAAGAACTAATAACTTTGTGTTAGTGAAAAACTCTTGACTGGGGTGTGAAACACCATTGCTCAACTCTTGTCATTCCCAGAAAAGTTTTGATACTTGCATTGGTATGGACTGACTAATTGATTTAAAAGGGTTTTATGTCCAAGTCAATATTTCACTTTGGCAAAATAAAAAAAAATTTAAAAAGGTATAATTCACTGTTATAGAGATCTTTGCAGTGCGCTTTGGGCAATGTGCAGGAAGGGTTCTTCATGCCATAACATGGGGCATGGGTTGATAAGGTCTCATCTGGAAACCCTGTGACTTTCATTTCTAGATGCTGAGTGCTTGGCAAAAGAACAGTCACTACCACTTTTTCAAGTCTTGGTCAGACCTGGCCAGGGTTCAACCCCCCCTCTCCCACATACAAAACAAGCACTCTACCAACTGAACTACCATGAACTCATGAGAGTAAGGGGGGGGGGGGGTAACAATTACCTTGTCAAGTTTACAAATCAATCTCTTCATTATATATTTAGCTGTATTTTGTTCCTTTCTTTCCCAGTACAATCTGGCTTCTTCCAGTTGTATAGATACCATCCTGGTCAAAGACATGTTGTCTATGTGTATATCTTTCAACTGGGACATCGCTCTCTCTGCTATCTAAAACAAAACATAAAATCTGGTTTAAAAAGTGAGCCTTTTCTGGTAGGGGAAATAACACAATCAAATTACAGTAAAACAGCAGTATCACCAGTCAGACACCCTATGGGCCAGACAGGTAGAACATCCACCTAGAGAGACCATAGGTTCAAAACCCATTTGGGTCATGCATAAAATTCTATGTTTAAGTTACTTCTTCCTTGCCTGGCTCTTGACATAACAAGGGCAAAATATTTGACTGATTCATCCTGTGTCAAGCTATTATGACTTACGAAGTGGTATGTTTATTTGAAGCATACTGAAGGCGAGCTAGCACATTGAAGTCACCCTGAGTGCAGGCTAGTATATGATAGACCATACACTAGCACATCTTGTATATACAGGAACTTGGTCATAAATTAATCCTTAAAATAGTTTGAAAATTACTGATGTGACATTAAACAACAGCATGACAAGAGCCAATCAGACTACATGTTCTGGAAGATTGAAATTTAAAATATACTATAATCAATGATTAAAATACTGTAAAACATGAAATTTTTGTGTGTACTTTATTTTCGTGATATTCGCGATATTCGCCATTAAGTTTCAAATTGCGAAAATTAATGTGAACATTATAAATACAGAAGAGAACTTGAGGAAATCAACTTTTTTTTTTTTTGAGATGTTTAAAAGGCATAAAATCAATTTCCTTTTTTATTGGTCAGGAGATGTTCATATTAATGTTACTTGATTACAGGTGTGAGTTATACAATTAAGATCTACTTGACAGGTGTTTATAAGATCAATATTATTACCTGTCTATTCGGAGGGGCTCACTACGGGTGATTGCAAAAATATTATGTTGTGAAATTACTTTGAAGGGAACTTCGCGAAAAAAAGATGCTGCAAAAATAAAGTGTTTTTACAGTAGCCTATTAAATACCTGATATCTACTGGATTGTCTGGCCAGCTCAGCTAGATAAAGTAACTGTTGTTGAAGGCAGTCATTGATTTCGCTCTTATTAACTTTACTGTACAACATCCTGAGCAATGAACATCGTACACTAAAAGTGGGTTCTAGAAAATCAAACTCCTTGTTCTGTTCATCATCAAGAGGTATGGTATCCCAAGGATAAAGAAACTCAAAATCTTCCTCAGCAGCCTTCCTATAATATACAATGTAATTGTTTTATAATTGAAAGCATTGATACATCTTTAGCGACAAAATTGCCAGGTCAGACATTGTGAATACTTACAAAAATGTTAGCTGTCAGATAAAAGCAAAATGCAGCACAATCAAGGTGTTCGAAATCCCAAGAATTTAAAAAATTCTTCATAACAAGCTCTAGTGGTCAGAGTAAAGCTAAAATGTTTGCACAATTTAGGTGATTAAAATAATTAAACTAAAGAATTTATTACTTCTTTGTATGAAATATGAAAGTTACCAGTGTATCACATGATCCATTTTTGCGGAATGATATGAAAAACTTTTACGTCATAAATTTCCATAATAAAAATTCCATATGCATGGAAATAATTGTTCCACACAAAGGTTTTGAAGCATCAAAGTGGACTCGAATAAACACTTGACTTGGAGAGGAAGCTTAAGCTAGGGGAAAGACTAATCTGTTCTTTACTCTGCACAAGTGAGCCAATCATGTTAATTATGCAAAATTTTCATAGAAAATACAATAACCTTAATTAAAGTTTGCAATTGTTCAATTATCTAAATCCAATTATAACTGAATATCTCTATGGGCAACTGCAATTACGATGAAATTTTTCTTTAGATCTAAAGTAAAATGTTGCTGCCATTGGGATTTTACAAATCAATCCTTTTCTTGATACATGTATTTGAACATGTAAAATCCCCACAGTGGCAGCATTTTACTCTGTGCAAACATTATCTATGGTAACCATGCATGTGCATACTGATGCCTTGTTATGGCTCAAGTTGGTAAAATATACCAAACTTCATTCCAATTCAATGAATTTTCTAGGAATTTTTCACACATTTGGCTACCATAAACAAAGTATGATGATAATAAAAACACTGCATTATTTACCTTCAACTACAAATTTTGTAATTTAATAGTTTCAGACTTACATCCAATCACTTCTGATAAAATCTGTAATTTGTGACACACACTGTAAATCACTAAGTACTGGATAAATACACTGAGGACTTTCTATTCTAGTTTCCTGAATTTTAAGAAGTGCCGAAAGTCTAAAAAAAAATTAAAACTTATCTGAGCATGCGAGATACTAGTATGATACACAAACCTTACCTTACTTTCACCATAATTCTCTCCGTGCTAGGGGCCTTGGTGGCCAAGTGGTCTATAGCACACATTTACAGATCATAGAGCCTCCCACTGCAAGGGTTCGAATTCCACTCAGGACAGATCCTAGTGTGAGAAAGTTGGTGAGTTCTGTTTTTAAAATTATGGTGGTTTTCTCCAAAAACTGATTCCCTCCACCATACCCGAACTGATTGCCTCGATATAAGTGAAAGAATCTTGACTGGGGTGTAAAACACCATTACTCCACTCAACTCTCTATGCTAGTAGGTGCATATGGCCTCCATGCTGGTTCTCCAACTGGCTCTATCCCATACTGCCGTTTTTGCTATATTTCAGCTCCCATGACAAACGAAACACCAATAACACAGTAAAACCTCTATTCATTGCAACCACATGTTCAGTCAAATTTAGACATTATTATGGTGGTTTTTGTGATAATTTTAGGAAGGCTTATAAAGAAAGCCACAGAAGAAATGGATTCTGGGACTTCAAAATAGAAGGGAGATAAGTGAGGTGGGAGAATTATTAAAGGGGCATTAAATCTAGGTTTAACTGTATCCCATTACTGTAAAACCACAAAAGAGATTCTGGATGTAAATAATGACAATTATAATTATATGTAAAAACAAAAAAAAAACAAAAAAAAAAAAAAAGATTTCAATAACTTGAAACCCATTTCTAAACAAAAATAAATTGATTCATTATATGGTCTCAATTGTTTTTCTCTGTCATGTTTTTTTTTGACATTTGTAACAAAAAAAAATAGGACATTTAACAATGCTAAAGAGCAATCAGTTTATGCACATCAAAAATAATTTTTATTTTTATTTATTTATTTATTTATTCAATCATCTTTTATTTTTTTGAATATTAAAATACTGCATAAATTATGTATATTTTAATTATTTTCCCCTCTGCCTTCCCCTAAACTAAACAATCTGTTGACAAGAGTTGTTTCACGTACTTCACACTTTGTGGAAAGAAAGCAAACGCAGTTCTGAATCACTAATCTGTTTGACAGAGCACTGGCCCAGGCTTTACAATCATTCCTTAACTAAAGATTTAATTTCCTAAACTTAAATCTGATAAATTTGAATTAATATAATTTGGTTAACTGTCAAGATTTTAAGGAATTTAAGGTGTCATTTTGTAGATAACTTTAAGCTTATATAATCTGTACTAAGTTTTAACACAATTTTTTATTCGTAATAAACGAAGAGATCGCAAAAAAATTTGCTAATTTTAAGTAAAGGAATTCTTAGTTAAGGAACGATTGTGGAACCGGGACCTGCACTGCTAATCAAACTTGGTGTGCTTGGTGTTTAATAACATGTATCTACTACCTATAATACAGGTGTACTAAAAACTATCGACTTTTTCAGCAATTGTAAAATTATTAAATATCTTTTTTTTTAAATTGTTTCCACACACATTGTTGTATCCATGTAGTCAAAAAAAATTTCTCCCAACTAAAAAAGTCAGGTTTGTGAAATGCCTTATTTACCTTGCTGCTTCCACTGCTGTTTTTGCCTGAGAGTGATGTCCATCTTTCAGTGAAGAAATAGCTAAATAAATAGCTTGGTTAAATCCTAACACTTCCTCATTTCTGAAAAACAAATTGCTTGTATTGTTTTACAAAACTAAGCTCACTATTTCAAGTATCAAACCAATTACTTATAACATCCAATTATTGACAAGACATTTGACTGATGGCCTCAGCAGCTACATATGTAAGTTGTTTTACGTTTGTGTTTATAGCTGGATCACAACAACTGCAAGAGTTCAAATTCCATTAGTTCAGATGCTAGACTGCAATTTTTCAGTTTGCTTGCCAAAAGTGTGCAATTTTTCCAGGCAATTAAATTTCTTTCATTATCTAAGATCCTAACCCCTTGATATAAATGAAAGAATCATAAGTGGGGCATAAAACATCATTACTCCACATATCATTTTCTGTCTGGGACTTGTGTTTCGTCCTCCATTTCAGAACTGATTACCCTTACCCTGATAAACATGTAAGTGAAAGACTCATAAGTTGGGCATTAAACACCATTACTCAACACATCATTTTTGCAAAGGTCTTAAGTTCCGTCCCCCATCTCTGAACTGACTAACTTGATATGAGTAAAAGACTTATATGTTGGGGCATTAAACACTATTACTCAGCAAGTTACTTTCTGCCCTGGACACGAGTTTCAACTATCTAAAAAATAACCATCATAATGATCACGTTGATAGTCGAGAAAGAACCATAAGTGAAATACAAAATACTATTACTTCACTCCACAGGTTTTTTTCTCTTTTTAAGGGATATCTATTATATAAGCAAAATTCTAAATGTTCTAGATAATTCCAGCTTTTAAATGCATTCTTTGTAAAACACACAATCACATATGTTAATTAAGTAAAAAGCAATTTTTTTTCAAAAATGAAATATTCAAGCATTATGAGAATGGCCTAATTATACCTGCAGACATTAGTATCTAGTGTCCATTGTCCAGTTTTCCAGGCATTTTTGTACTGTAGTTCTTGTATTTCTGGACATATTTCTGTCTGTCCAGTACTGGCCAACTTTTCAAAACATGTATCCAAAATATGAACTGCACCAAAATTCTCTACAGCCTGTAAAAAGAAGAGTGAAATACTGTATTTCTTGTGTTCTTTTAAAATGAAGACATTTTCATTTGAGTTTTTAGAAACTAAAGGTCTGGAGTATGTCTGAATTAGGTCTTATTTAGCCCCAAAACTGGCATTAAAATGATTTATGGAATGTTAAATTTTCAGACATTCAAATGTGACCTTGACACTTGTTATATCAAATGATTTCAAAAAAATTTCTCTACACACAGTTATGGGAAAGTAGAGGAAACAAGAGTGTGTGCAAAACGATAAGCCTTTAGCATTAAAACAAACATTCTATCTCTCTCTCTCTTTCTCTCTTACCTTTTTAGTATCTGTATATTCAGACATGTAACTGTCTACCTGAAATCTACATGTATATCATATACAATCACAGCTTTAGCCTCCCATACCACACCATCCCTCTCCCTCTCTCACTCTTTTACTCTCAGACATCCCTTATCTTTAGTATCTGTATATTACGACATGTAACTGTCCGACTGATATCTATATCATAAGAAATCACAGCTGTAGTCAGCCCCCACATACCACACCACCCCTTCCCTTCTCTCTCTCTCTCTCTCTCTCTCTTTCTCTCTCTCAGACATCCCTTATCTTAAGTATCTGTATATTAGGACATGTAACTGTCTGACTTTTATCTATAACATAAGTAATCACAGCTTTAGTCAGCCCCCCACATACCACACCACCCCTCCCCTTCTCTCTCTCTCTTTTTTTCTCGGTCACCACTTACCTTTAGTATCTGTATATTAGGACATGTATCTGTTTGACTGATATCAATATATATCATAAGTAATCACAGCTTTAGCCTCCCCCCCCCCCCCCCCACACACACACATACCACACCACCCCTCCCCTTCTCTCCCTCTTTTTCTCTCAGTCACCACTCACCTTTAGTATCTGTATATTAGGACATGTAACTGTCTGACTGATATCTATATCATAAGTAATCACAGCTTTAGCCCAGTCACCCTCATGTTCATAGGTTTTGACTCTACAATTCCAACAAAATAAAAAAAAAAAAATTTTAAAATAAGTCATTTTATTTCATGTTTTATCAAAATAAACATTCAATATGAAATGCAATGTCACATTCTTAGTTTTACTGTTTCAGAATAAAATAAATACCTTTGTAAATTTTAAATTTACATAAAACATGTTAATATGATGGCTCAGTAGCCAAAAATGCCAACTAAAGGATTACAAAGTCTATCATAGCCTAGGTTCAAATTCCTCTCTGGCAGATCCAAATTTAAAAGTTTGATTATGGTTGTAGCTTTCTTAGAATACTCTGTTTTTTCTTCAATCCCAGAACTGAAAACCTCAATATAAGTGAAAGAAAATTTAACTGGGGCATGAACCACCATTACTGTACCTGTTTCCCATCCACTCTATTGATAGCTTAATGGCAAGGGTAATGATTCAACACATCATCATTCCTAACACTACAAGACAGTAGTTTTGATGCTTCCTGAAATGCCCATAAAATAAATATATAATACTTCTCACCTGGTCATACAGTCCGGTAATCGTCCAGCTCCGTATCCATACAGGCCATCTGGATCTCCTATCTGCTGGTAGGCTTCTAACAACAGATCCTGGATACTTGTGGTTGAATCTGTCGAGCCTGAACTGAGGGAATCTATTCGTAAATCATCCATATACTCCTGTGAAGATGAGCTACCCTCAGACTCACTCTGACTAGAATTTGTAAGTCTGAAACAATTAACATTCAAAATATGTCATGTACGTGTAAGATTCTTGAATATGATATGGATCACTAGTTTTTTTAATAATGCAAAAAACATTTACAGGTAATTTTGAACATAAAAGAAAACTTATTCAGCATATCATTTAAAGACCAGAGGAAAAAAAAATTTATAGAGTGAATACTGATAGGAACAGACAGTAAGATAGAAAGATGGATGGGGGATTCTATATGACTCCTAAATTAAGTTTACAGGAGGTTTAAAAATGAAAGCCCTTGGGAAAATGTGCATTGTGAAAAAAAAAAGAAAAAAAAAAAAGACAATTATCTGAGTTAGAAAACAAGAAGTTCATGAGACTTTGGCTTACTTGAAAATATGTCCAATTATTTTCTGAAATTGCTGATAAATGACTGATGACATATAATTTGGCAATTTGTCATAGCAATTTGCTTTGAGCCTTTGGCTCAGGTGAGCTAAAATTCACATTTGGATTTCAATCACAATTAGCCTTACCTTTTTGTGTCACACCAAATTTCTGCATACAAAACAGCTGTAAAATGGGCAGAACAATACAAAGCAGCCTTGGCCACATGTAGGTAGTTTATATCTAACCAGAAGTTGTTGTCCCATGCTGTTAGCACTCTACGACTAAAAATAATAAAATATTAAATTAGAAGGAGGTATGGTAAAAAAAAATTCAAAAAAAAAAAAAAAAAAAAAATATAAAATTAAAATTAAAAAATTTTTAAAAAAAATTAAAAATGAAAAAAAAAAGCTTATGTTATAACAGTAATACATAAAGTCTCAAAATTGTATCAAGTCAAATAAACTTTATTTATTTTAGAATAAAACATAATAAATACAAGTAACTTTTATTAAACCCTCTGAAACCTGTATACTTAACCATCAAACTGTTTAAAAATGAGGCTTCTAGTTGATATAACTTCCAATGCCGTTCAATGCAAACTGAATAACGTGCACTAGTGCGTTATGATTAGTTTGCATTGCATGAGAAATAGGAACAGATAACAGTGAAGTCAAGATAACATCATTAATTTAATAATTCTTTTTTCAGCAAATTGTTTTATTGTAACATTTAATCTGCAAATGTTCTCTGTTTATTTGAATATAAAATTACGATAAAAATAGCTTTGAGCCTTAGCAGCAACTGTGCATGGATCAACTGCAGACGGTGTAAAAAGTCTTATGTTGTTATGGATAGTGGTCATATTTGTTTACCTTAGATAATGTAGTTTCATATGTAACAATGTGTTCATACGCCGATCAGCTGATCAATGGTAATTATGGCCGATATCATTGGTAATTATAGCTGGTACAATTACCAGTGGTCTCAAACACATTTATATAAAGCAAACACATTGTTAATGTAAATATACAATTATAGAATACAGTGGTAATTAAGAAATTTACAATATTGATGGGCTTCACAACATGATATACATAAAGCATAGTGCCAAATTAACCATGGCAAAGCAACAAGATAATTACAATAGCTTTGCTACAAAAAGCCATTGTAATTTTTAGTTAACTTCATTTATGACATCATGATGACATAATAAATATAACCATCACTGCTAATTTTCAAAAAAAAAAAAAAAGTGTGAATTACACAATTTTCATACAAATTTTGTCAACTGATCACGACATCAAACATTTATATGAGTTCATCATGACGATTCATGAATCATCGACAATAATCAGTCATTTGTCTAAAAATACTGAAACTAATACAGTCAATGGCCTGTGGAGCTTATCCAGAGAGCTAGCTGAACTATAAATTGCTGGAAATTCTAGTAAATGGAGTTATGTCCTTTTTTTTTTACCCCAATCAAGTTTTTTTTTTCAATTTATGGACACTGATAGTTCTAGGATGGTGGAGGAAACAAAACTACCCTCAAAACTTTAACCTTTGGCAAACAAACTGACACTTTTTTTTACACAAAGATTTCATTCCCAGTGGAATTCGAATGTTGGCAGAGAGACACTGTGATTTTTAAGCCGGCATTTTAAGACCACTCTGTCACAGAAGCTATACATGATTGATAGTCAATTTAGAATAAAAGAAAAACAGAGAACAACATATCATCCATCAGTTTATATTCATGAAAGACAAGATGAACATCTATTTCCATAGATTTATTTTTGCGTAATCTGGTGACCGCCAGCACAAATATTAAGGTTTTATATTAGCAAAAGTTTTATTTTTGTGTCTCACTTAAAAAAAAAACAAACAATAAATAGAAATAGAAGATAATGTCAATATTTTGTTTACAAAAACAATTAAAACATGTAAAAATACATGTGGTCCTACCTTTGTTTTGGTCTTGGCTGTTGCCGTAGATACTGAACAACATCCAACATGGCTCTGATGGAATCCTTGTTCATACAAATATTGCTCATGTCTACAAAACAATGAATAAGTATTTTATCTTTACCTCTGTCATTATACATATTGTAAAATTTTTTTGGGGAAAAAAAAAAATGGAATTAAAAATGTAAAATTGCTCATTTAAAAAAATTTGCTTACCTCGGGGCATTGTAACAAGTACCCTTGGGTTAAGTCCCTTTGTTTTGAAATTGGTCAAAACCCAGACTTCTGTTGTTTCTGTTCTGATTTTTTTAATATTTCAATATTAATAATTTTAATATTTTGATATATATATATATATATATATATTTACTTTTTTGCCCTTTCATGATTATTGTATCTCAATAACAAGTTTGAATTGTTCTAAGAAAAAGATTACTGTTAAATCACAAATATTCGTGGGGGATTAAATTTCATTATTTTCGTGGATTATTGAAAACCATGAAATTAAATTAAATGCCATCCAATAAATCTAATTACTATTGCCCTCAAAGGGATTTTTTTCACAAAACTCAATTCCACGGAAATTTCTACCAACAGAATTTTTTAAAAAGGCAAAACCATGAAATTTTAACCCAACGAATATTAATGATTCTACAGTATGTGTTTTCAGGTAGCAAACATATGAGAGCAAGGTCAGAAAATTTGAGTGATGGAGTTGAATATTCAAAAAAAACTTTTTTAAGGCATAAATTTGTCAAAAATTTTTCTTAGTTTTAAATTAATAAATTGCTTGCATTGCATCAGGACAAGTTTGTCTGAGTTTTACATAAATCATATTATTTATTATTATTATGACATCAGTGTTATACCTGAAGCTCTGCTGGTGGTCCCATGACTTGATACACAATGTGCAGCAAACACGTTTGATACTTGTCGGGATAGGACATTTTTATGCTCATCTGTGCCTTGCATCAATATATCATGTATCAAAAGTGGTAGTACAGCAACACAAAAATCAACCTGAAAAATTATTTTATATCTTTTTAACAAAAAAAACCAATTTCTATCAAAACAAAGTAAGATGATTTAGTCCTGATGATCATTAATAACTACATGACATAAAGTACGCATTTTGTCACAATAGCAGATTTGAAAAAACTTTATAAAATACACCAGAATTTTTTTTATACTTGTTATGTTGTTAAAGTGTCAAAGAAGAGAAAAAATTTATTACAAGCTAGTCAAGATTTTTTCACATCTACATGTATTAAGGAAGACAGTTCTTGTATGGTTGAGGAAACTGGAGTGCCCTGTAAAATACTGACAAATTTCTTAAACTAGGATCTGCCTGAGTGGAATTTTTTGTTTTTTGACTAAAGTTTCAACTTTACATGCTAATTATAGCTATTAAATTAGTCATTGCAGTAAAAAGAATCCTATAATTTAATTCTAGATTTGAATTTATTGTTTCAAGATCAAATTTTCTATCTCAGAGGTGTAATATGAATCATAACATGTATTATAAACTTCAGAAAAAAAAATTTGAACCTTCTTAAAGTACAGTAGTTAAAGGCACTTTGATTGGTAAACAAGCACTTTTGATCACTAAGCCACAGAGGTGCCATGTCAAAAAAGAAGCTCTTTTTTAGTCTTGTAAAATGAGGAAATTGTGTGTAAAGTATTAATATATTTAATAATCAGGCCCCAGTTTCACAATCATTCACTCAATTGAGTGTACACTCAACTCAAATATTCCCATTTTTCTCTCATCAATTTTTAAAAAAATTTAAGTTTTATGAGACAATGTTGTGTTTTGTTCAACAAAATTACACTAAACAATTTAGATATAACATTAGATATTCAATTTTAACTGTGCAATGTCTTAGAAATTGACATTGAAATATTCCCGAATTTAAGTTGAGTGTACATAGAGTAAAAGCTCAATTTACTGCCTTCATTTGTTTTAGTCACTGTTTTTTTTTTTTTTTTTTTTTTTTTTTGGGGGGGGGGGGGGGTTTACTTTAAAGGGATTTGGTGATGTATCATGGGGAAAAGGGATTTTAGGACTTCAAAGTAGCGTGGTAACAAGGAGAGTTGAAGAACTATCAAAGGGTAATACATATATAATTCATTTTACTGAACATGTATTACACTATAACCTTACCATATTTTACACTAAGAAAACAAACTTGTCTCATTTACCTTTAAAAATTATTTCTAATTTATTGACATAATAATTGATAGAAAATAGCAAAAGACTTGAAATTAAATTAATTTCTTTATTTAATTGTCCAACTTTTAAATTCAACTAAATTTTTCAATTTTCTCAGAAAATCTTGTATTTTCTCTCTCCTTTCATATGAAATACAAAGTTTGTTTTTGACAAGGTGATGTCAAAACTGTTAACAGAGTGTTTTTTAAAAGATGTGACATTTTTTCAGTAACTGATGGTCTTTCACACAAACATTTCTCCTATGGAATCACAGAAAAAATCTTTTTTAATTATACATTAATTACAAAATCTTACTTTTCTAGCACAGATGGGATCCAGGTAAGGAGTGTTTTTTAAAAGATGTGACATTTTTTTTCAGTAATTGATGGTCTTTCAAACAAATATTCCTCCTATGGAATCACAGAAAATTTTTTGATTATACATTTATTACAAAATCTTACTTTTCTAGCACAGATGGGATCCAGGTATGCCAGAAGTTCATCTTTCACAGCTCCACTTTGAATCAATTTACATGATAAATTACATATCCAGGTTTTATGATTGGTCTCCTCTGATGGTACCCATAATTCCTGGTTATCAATCTCCTGGCAAAAATATCCCATACTTCCATCTCTTGCAGGTATGCCAATAAAATTCTAAAAAGAAATAAACTTCACTTTAGATTTACATATACTTGGTAGGGGAAAAATGATCTTATCCAAAGGTGGCCTCAGTAGCATAGTGCTCTAAAGCAGGTATTTATGGATGACAGTGCCTCTCACTGCCAAAGTTCAAATTCCAGATCCTATAATGTGAGACAGTCTGTCAGATGTAGGCCAGTGCTTTCTATAGGTATCTGGTTTCATTCCAGAACTGACCACTTTGATAAACATATAAGTAAAAAAGTCTTTACAAATTTCAAATTTAAAAAAAAAAATTACAAGTGTTAAAAATTACAAAAGTGTTAAACCACCCTGATACCCTGACAAAAATGTTAGTAAAAAAGTTTTTGCAGAAGTGTTTAAAAACACAATTCCTCTACCCCATAAAAATTTTGACTGGGGGGGGGGTTGATGGGGGATGGGTGGGTGGGTAAAAAACAAACATTCCACTCTACCCTCATGACCCTATAAAAGCAAGTCTTAATAATTCTTCCTCGATGGAAGTTCACGTGTATAACTAATTTTGCCAGCTTTCAAAGTTTTTACTTTGTTTTTTTTTATTGTGGTTTGGACAAGGACTGGTATGTTTGTTTTATTTTGACTATAAGTCTGAAGATTTCAGTAAAAAAAATAAATGTTTTGGTATAAAGGTACCCTCTAACATCCAATTACTCTCAATGTCTTCATATAAGTGAAAGAAACTTATCAGGAGTTTAAATTCAATGTTATCCAGCTCTGTTGATCAAATAGCACCTTTTAAGATTTGTTGTACCATTTGGAGAAAATGGATAAAATGTAGTCTTAATACCAACCTTTTTCTTTCCAGATGTAAATGGGTGTAAGTACTGAAACAGCTGATCATTGTTTTCAAGTTTTCGTTTGTATAATATTAAAAACTTCACTCCAGTTTCTGTACTCAACATGGATTTTAACACTGAAGATGTGGCTTGCACTACATCAATACTGTAATAAAAAGAAAGAGTTTTAATTTATACATGTACATGTATATGTATGTGTACAAATGTATAAAAGAGTTCTCTGAAAATACTTAGAACCTCAGTTTCACAATCATTTCTTAACTGCAAGTATGCTTTTCATTAACTTTAATAGAATTCCCCACGTGATACCTTGTGGCATTTACAATGGAGTCACATAAAATGACGTTTCCTGTAATAACAATGGTTTTTCTGGAGTGTTTGACGTAAATGTAATCCATTTCATTCCACACAAACGTTAAGAGGTATAGATCACGTGATACGCTGACAAGTTCCATTACACTTCTTTTATGTAGATATTCAGGATTTTAAGGCATCGTTCTTAATGACAAATATAAGCATATGACATCTGTTATTTTACAGGTAATTTAAATATGAATTTTTATTTGCAATAGCTTAAAAGATTGCCAAAATTTGGTAGAAATGAGTTGAGGAAAATCTTATACAGTATTCAGAAAGAAAAGTGCAAAAGAGGAAAAAAGATATCAGTAGTATCTCTTATTCATTTTTCAATACTAGAATTGAGATAATTGTTACAATTGTTGAAGAAAAGTGAAGAAATATAAGTTTCTCACTATTACGTAGCATTTTTGCATTGGTTATACATGTATATAAGATTCTTATCAGGAAAAAGATACATACTCTTGATCTACTAAATACTGGTTTAGTAGAAAGAATATTCTACAATAATTTTTCAGCTGTGTTTCATTCTGAAAACAGGAAATGACTTTCTGTAGTCCTGGCAACTCTGAGGATTGTGGTATAGTAATGGCCGACATGTCTACTGGTCCAATGGTACCCAGACATTGTGATATCTGTAATCTGACATCTCTGTTTGAAGATTTCCCCATGTCTAGCAGTTTACAAATCAGATTGCAAAGCAAGGAACCAGTCATGGTATCTGGTAAAGAAAAAGGAAAAAAAAAGGATTCAATGGATTAAAATGTCTCACCTGGTTAGTTTTTGATTGAGAAGAAAATACATTACTTTAACATAAACTTTCACAATTTGACACGCCGCCACCTAAGACGACACCGGAAAAGTGACATCTAAGTAAAGTCTCGCCTTATGGCAGTGCCAGACTCGACAAAAAGAATGTTACTTGCATACCACATGATGAATATCATAATATTTGAGCTGTTTCAAGAGGTTCCAAAGTTCCTATTGCATCATTTTATGGGATAATGTCAACATATGTAATTCTTTATGAAATGAAAGTAATGGTTTCATACGAACTTTATGGTGTATCATACATGATACCTCAGTGAGCCTCAATTACTTGAAATCACATGACCTACATGTATGTCCCTATCATGATTGATCATGATAGTAAGAATACGGAAACTTAAAATCACAAATGCCATCAGAAACTAAATGTATATATGTCTCTTTTCTGGTTCTTTGGCAAAAGACATTAGAGTTATTATTTCTTGCATCAACATCTTGAGCATTGGAAAACTTAAAACAAAAAATTGAACACTGGATAAAACATGTTCACACTCACATCATGGGTGTAACAAAGGTTATCTACACTGTAAGCAGCAGAGGTAGAAAATAAAACGCATCATTTGTCTGCTTATATATGATGCTTAAAAAACCTTATATTCAAATGAGCACATTAGTTCATTAGAACAAGTCTTCAATCCTTGCAATAACAAACTGAAGTACTGGTTTCAAAGAGTAAACTGCAGTAATGATTTTTTATGCATAAATAAGTCAAGATTCTTTCACTTACAAATTAAAGAGGTCAGCATTGGGATGGTAGAGGGAACCCGAGTGCCTGGAGAAAACCATAACCCATTGATTAGTGAAATGACAAATTTTTTCATATCAGGATTTGTCCAAAGTAGGAACTGAATCTAGATTGTGAAAGCCCTGTGATCTCTAGACAACTTTAGACCATTGGCCACCAAAGCCCCTGGTTACAAAAGATTTATATAACATGAATATAGTCAAAAGCCAATACTAATTATGAATTGACTTTTATAGAATTTTTTCACTCCAATATCAGTATATATACTGGGCGTATTACTTTTCGTAATACTTTTCCAGCATAATTTTTTCACCATTCTGACAAATTTTATGTTAATTTTCCAACAATTTAAAAAAAAATACAGTGACCCTGTATCTGGCTAATGGCAGATGTGAAGAATTTTTGTAGACATAAATAAAAATTCTGAGGGAAAAATTATCGGAAACGCAATGCTTAAAATTGCCAGAATTGTAAAAAATAACTGTTGGAAATGTAATGCCAATTGCTGGAAATGCCATGTTCCGATTTATACTATTTAAAGCCACTTACCAACATGTATATGTGCTAGATCTTTTATTGATGTTTTATTTTTACTCAAACGATCACAAAGATATCTTAAACCCTCCAATCTATTACCAGTGTTCTCTGATGACAAGAAATTCTCAATATCCTGAAAACAAATTTTAAAAAAAAAAATAGTTACAATTACATGTATCGATATAACCTATAGGCTTTGAGTAAAACAAGCTACATGTATTTACTAAATATTTTATTTTAAAAACAAAACTGACTTTCTAGTTTCTTAAATACAGAGTTGGGACGGGTTGAAGATTTTGTCCAAAAAATGTTATTCAAGAGGTATGACCTTAAGCTGTAATCAACATAAAATCAGAAAATTTATAAAACTACAGGTATATATATAATTATATAATAAATCAATTCCATCCTTATGGTTGGCTAAAATGGTTACACATGACCATTTGCTAACATGATATACCACGAAAAATTTGGTGTATATCAAAATCTATTTTTAGAATTCAGAATTCCCCTTTCATCACCACAACATATGGCGGAATTGTTACTCCATTATTATTATTATTATTATTAAAGCATAGATAACATAACAGAGCCCTCTGTTGATATAACTTGCCTCGGGTTGTCAAATTTTCATATCACACCAAAACAAGGGCAAAAATTGTATAATATACATGTATAAATAAATAAATAAAAAATAAATATATATATATATATATATATATATATATATATATATATATATATATATATATATATTTAAATCTATTTCAAGCACAATATAGTATAAACTATCATTGTACAGCATCAATGATGTCCAATCTGAAATTTAAGGTCAATAACAGAATGTTATATTTTACTTTTTGTAGTGTTAATGGTCCTTTCTCCATTTTAAGTTTCTGATACACTTTTGACAAATTTTTCCAAGAATCACTGTCAGGAAATGGATCTAAGGACAGAATACCTTCCTTTAATGATTTATAATTATCCATAATTATTAAATGCAAGATTCTCTTTGTCTGTAAAGTAAAAAAAAGAAAAAAAGTGAAAATGCAGAAAAATAGAATGAACAGATAAAATTCATTACAAAATATGTAATAACAATTACAGGAATCAAATTCAGAAGAAAGGGAGCAAATGTATCCTATTTTAAAAAGAATTATGAGAATTTGATGGTATTTAACACCCTCGGTAAAGATTCTTTTACTTCTATCAATGAAGTCAGTAATGGAATGGTGGAGAAAACTGAGTTTCTAAAATAGACACTTAACCTTCAGTAAATGAACTGGCAAATTTTCTTACACTAAGGACTGCTTTAGCGGGATTCAAATCCCAGGTAGTTGTTGCTGTAATGTTGTTTAACATCACATCAGCAATTTTTAACTATTCCCAACAAGAGCAAGCTTATTTAGTCTCACTTGATTGATCTAAGAACAAGTTTAATGTATGCATGTGACGTGAAAGTGTGTATTATGGTATGCTGACCTTTTGGTAAGGTACGTACCAGCTCACCAAGTCAGTATGCAGCAAACATGCTACTAATTTAGTCCATAATCCTGGCACCTGGTGAACCAGTTGACCTTAGTCCTCCTAATGCTGAGCACCAGATGAGGAACTAGTATTTCAAACTCTACAGTCTTATGTATGACCTGGCCAGGGTTCAAACCCATGACCTACCTTTCTATATGCTCTACCACTGAGCCTAAGCGAGTGTGTTTTCCCAGGTATTTAGTGGTGTTGTAATACTTAAGCTTACAACTTAGCCCGCTCAGAGACTTAGACCCAATTACTTTAAAGAGACAAGTAGTTGAGTTGCGGGAGTTTTAGGTCTACAAGCAGCCCAAGGCTAACGTGCAGACAGTTTTGAGACAAGTACATGTATTACTTGATATTATACATACAAGTATATGTCTTGTCCTTCAACTTTAATAATTAAATCAGGCAAAGTAAAATATTTGAAATTTAGATATAGATGTTGCCAATATTTATAACTGTATCACAACAAGTATGCCTAGTTGCTTTACTAGAATTGAAAAAAAAAGTTATATTTGTATATCAATCATTCAGGAAGCCAAAAGAAAGAAATTCTCAACACAAAGTGACAAGTAAAAAGTACTTTTTTACTTTTTGAACTCTCTTTAATGATAAACATTTCTTTCTTCGATATATGTGTAATATAAACTTACCTCATCCTCAATATCACCTGGACATTCTGTTGCTAGGGTAACAAGATTGCTGACCAAGAAACACAGGTATTTTTGAAATTCCTAAAAATATAAGTACATGTAGTGTAAGCACTTTTTCAATAAATTTATAAAAATCTAAATTGATTCTTTTCACTACAATGTTCATTGTGCAAAGTGTACTATATTAAATATATGTTGATAAAAATGCAATGTATTTTTAAATTTCAAAAAAAAAAAAAAAAAAAAAAAAAAAATTGCAAATGGATGATGATAAAAGTTAGATATGTAAAGGATTAGTTGTGCTGTTGTTTAACATCAGCAATATTTCAGGTATTTGTGGACCAGTCAATATTCTGTCATCCTAATGCCCAGCCCCAGGCAAGGGAGCAGTATCTCAAATTTTTAAGCCTTATGTATGTATGACCCACCAGGAGTTTGAACCGCTCAACTTCCTTTCTTGAGATAGATGATCTACCAATGAGTCAACAAGGCTGTTGAATATATACAGAATTATTATTGCGAGTTATTTGAGTGGGGCTAAATTTTGGAAATTCTGACAAGAAAAATCAGCTGATAATTTTAGTGCTTTTATTTTGATGACCTAAAACAAAAGTCATGGTCGACTAGTACACAAATATTTTTTATGATTTCCATTTTGGTAATTTTAATACTACTGCCAAAAAAAAAAAAAAAGCCAAAATTTGCACCCCAAAAAAATAACTCACTATACAGTAAGTGGGAGATATTTTTTTATAAAAAGTTAAAAAATAAGACTTCTTGACATAGGAGAAACTAGCAAACTTGACAAGGAATTGAAGAATGTGTTGTAAAACTTTAATAACCCTAGAATAATTTTTCATAATTTTTGTTTCTTTTTGCATTTGAAAACTCAAACTTCCTGAAAACTTGAGATTGAAATTGGAGACCTTTGTTATACAAGTTATACGAATTATTTAAATCTGACTCTATGAGTGAAACATAAAAATCTCAGAACTTTACATGTGTGCACACAGAGTGATTCACAAGAACTACCAATGTGGACCTACCTCTGGAAACACTTCAATGCTGGTCACACAAATATCTTTCAGTAGTTCTAAAGCCATACTTGTTATATTTACACTGTATCCTTTCTCCCTTGAATTCTGCCTACAAGACAACACAAAGTAATTAATAGTATTTCTCAATAAGCAAACATATGCATTTTTTTCAAAGCAAACACAAAATTCAAAATTAAAATAAACTATTTTGGGAGATAACAGTAAATTCACAAAATCAATTAAGCTATAGCAACCACCTCTACATAAAGACCATCTGTCTATTGAGAACATGTGTGTTAAGGTATCTTATCTTTGTTTTCAACCAAAAAAACTCTAAAAAAAGAAAACTTGTCAAAAAAATCTATATTTGTTCCGTTCAATGGATGGTCTTAATATACAGGTTTGCATATAATGCTTTAAAAATAATTCATCAAAAAATATTAATGCCTTTCACTTATTTAGGACTTAAATCTATTAATTTATCAACTTATCTAAAATTAAAAATGTCAGAACAAATGCTTTTCTTTTTTTTTTTTTTTTACCATTCATCAGTGTCATTTCATTTACTTTATATACATGTAGCAACAAGCTACATGTGTGCCCTTTGATAACCATAAGCCTCCAGCATGCCAACTGACATGATCCTGACACTATGATCAGTCCTACATTGATAAGGTTCAAAATTTCAAAAAGGTATTTTGGGAATGCTGTAAATGTACTTATTTTCGCACATGCGCATTCAAATGCCATGTTGGCACTAACTACCAAAATCATAAATTAGCACACTCATGGTTGGTAGAAATCAATTCTAGAAAGGACGATAAGTTTCAATTGATCTTAATGTCATTGATGGGTAGAATTCAATTTCCAAAATGGACTATTATAATGTATCATAATAAGATTACTATTATGTGTTTGAGTGATTACTAGTACTTTAATTCGGTGATTTATATTAGTGTCATATATACCACTTTTTGAATTCAATCATAAAAATACATTCAAAAAGTGGTATATGACATTAGTATTGGAAATAAGTACTCACAATAATAAAGGTATTCATATAAACACATGTCTGTTTTTATTGCACTTCAAAATGTTGAAAAAGTGGTTGCTAAAATCGGCAGGAAATCATCAACCCACCCCCCTACCCCCATTCCATCCAAATTTTGTGATCGGATCCTCGTAAGTAAGTAAGTATGAGACTGTTGGTCAATGAGTACTACATACTTCAGCAGGTAAGGGTATAATTATATCACTGCATCATAAACATTTCTTTGCGGTAATCATACATTGTAAATTAGTGCAAATTGTCTAGCATGAAAATTTTTTAAATAACATTAACCCTAAATAAAGTACATTTACAGTACTGTAAGTGTTTCTATTTCTGTGACAGTGGTCTATTCCAGATAACAATTACCTACCTCTCTATTCTATTCATATCTTGGATGACATAGATCAGTCTGTATATCATTTCTCTGAGGACAAATACTAAACTCCCGCCAAGCTGATTGGTAAACTCTCGTAGAAGTAGCTTACAAAATACTCTGTACATCAACAAGATACGTCTTTTCTCGTGAAGCCTGTGTTCCTTCATCATTCTGACAGATAGATCCAAAAGTATCTTCTGAATGGAATCCTAAAAAAAGTAAAATATTTGAAAAAAGAGGAGGGATACTTTCAAATTTGGGTTAAAAATGGAATATGAAAATTTACAGATCAAAGTTGACAGCTGGTTTGTCAATGCATTTGGTCTATAATCAAAGTAGTGAAAGTACTGAAAGACTGGGCTCTATAAATCTGTATGTTTCAAAATTTTAATATTAAAAAAAAACAAATGAAACATTGTAAAATAGGTGAAAAAAATCAGATTTATGGGTAAATACATGTAGTACAAAATTAATGTTGGCAAATCTGTATGACAGGAGAGAACTATTAATCAGCTGATAAATTAAACACGGCAATTTTAAAATGTCTAATTAAATTTAATTTAGTTAAAAAACAGATTTAATTTAGATAATAAACAGTTCATAAGGGTTTACTGTTGTCCACATAGAAAAAAAAGTTTAAGAGTACTTGTTTTGACAATCATGCTTAGTTGAAAGCTTCACAAATTTTAATGCACTGTAACAAATTACTAAAAAGATTGAAATTACTGTAAAATCACAAATGCTTGTTATTGATTAAATTCCACGTTTTGTCAGCCACTGAAAACCAACAAATTTAATGCCAATGAAAATTTTTTATTACCAAATGCCCCCAATGGGATTTATTTTTTCAAGCCTAAATCCATTAATTTTTTCCCTACAATTTTTTTTTAAAATCACAAAAACCACACTGGTTTAAACCTATGAATATTATTAATCTACAGGATTTGAATATTAAGTAACACAATTCAAACAAAAAGACTGGTTAAACCAAGAATGGCTGAATTCAAAACATTTTTCCACCAATCATTAAATAAATTTCAAACTTTATCAAGAATGCCAAAAAATTTGAAATTTAAAAGGCTTTTTATTAAAATTATGAAATAAATGTTAGTTTTTCACTGTCCTGACTACTAATTCAAAGGAGATTTAAAGAAAATTATTTCTTTTGTATGTTTTCAAGTAAAGGGTCATTTTCGAAGATTTTTCAAAATTGGTGTGCACATGAGCCTTGATTTATTTCTTTACTACCTGAGTTTTAGAGAGAACTTCTACCAGCGTCTTTTTACCAGAGAAACTCCGTGTTAAGTAATCCAATGTGGTTCTAGTCATATACATGTTGTAACATGGAGGATTTGGTTCAGGATCTAGATTTCTGAAATGTAAACAAAGCTGACTTTCTACATTAAATTTTACATATTTCATATACACGTACATTGTATATCATCAAATATTTTGGAAGACAAATCATTCAAATATTAATCAAGGTTTATAATTTTTTTAAAAGCTCAGGTCTAATATTTACAGACTGAACAAGTTGGTAATGAAAATTCCCAGGTTTTTGATATAAAAATTTTTCTGACCCTACACACAGCCACCCGGCATAAATAAAGTCTGTAAGGTCAGAAGAAAATTTGGACTAACCCGATTCAACAAAATTACATACAAAATAAAAAGAGATAGATAAGTGTCTGAAAAATAAGCTCACCAGAAGGAATGAAATCTCTGATAAAGAAGGATCCTTCCTCACAAGCAACTGATCTGGATAAAATAAATAGTGGTGAGGCCACTAGGATTTGAAGGATAAAGTCTTTATAACTTGGGTACTTCAGGTTTACTTTTTAAAGAAATTTTAAAACAATAGATAGATAAAGATTATGAATTCTATAAAGACCATCCACATGCACAGGACCAAACAGATATGGACTTAATAGTGGTGAGGCCACCAGGATTTAGAGGATAAAGTCTATACTACTTGGGTACCTCAGTTTTACTCTTTTAAGAAATTTTAAAGCAAAAGATGGACATACATTATAAATGTTATATTATAAAGACTACCCACATATACAGGATCAAAGAGATAAGGAATTAATAGTGGTGAGGCCACCAAGATTTGAAGGATAAAGTCTATCCTACTTGGGTATCCCAGTTTTACTCTTTTAAGAAATTTTAAAGCAAAAGATGGACATACATTATAAATGTTATATTATAAAGATTACCCACATGCAAAGAATCAAAGAGATATGGACTTAATAGTGGTGAGGCCACCAGGATTTGGAGGATAAAGTCTTGACTACTTGGGTACCTCAGTTTTACTCTTTTAAGAAATTTTAAAGCAACAGATGGATATACGTTATAAATGTTATATTATAAAGACTACCCACATATACAGGATCAAAGAGATAAGGAATTAATAGTGGTGAGGCCACCAAGATTTGAAAGATAAAGTCTATACTACTTGGGTACCTCAGTTTTACTCTTTTAAGAAATTTTAAAGCAAAAGATGGACATACATTATAAATTTTATATTATAAAGATTACCCACATGCAAAGAATCAAAGAGATATGGACTTAATAGTGGTGAGGCCACCAGGATTTGGAGGATAAAGTCTTGACTACTTGGGTACCTCAGTTTTACTCTTTTAAGAAATTTTAGAGCAGGAGATGGATATACATTATAAATGTTATATTATAAAGACTACCCACATGTACAGGATCAAACACTTATAAGGACTTTATGGTCAAGTTGTTTTTTATATAGAATTCCCTAATAAAAATATGAACCAAAGGAACATTTAAATACTTTTTATAAAAGACAGGTGGTTTTTATATACAGAGGTCACTGTAACAGGCTTTATATTTTTAAGTTTACCAGTACATACATGTACCTTATGTGTCCAGTTTGTATGAAGCCGTCCTCATTTGGGTCATACAAACACATCAATACATTGACAACAATCTCATCTAATCTGCTGACAATAGTCTTATCAACCACCTAAAATCCATAAAAAACATGAAATAAAAAACTTTGAAAAAAAAAAGAAACAAAAAAAAAAAAAAAAAAAACCCATTGTTCTGCATATCAAGTCCACAAACTATCGTAAAAGGATCATAGTGAATGCTGATGTTCACTCCTCACATAAGGGGCTTGGCATATGGAGATCTAAAAAAAAACTATAGCTTTTATAAACTATTTCAAAGTTTTGAAATAAAATCAAGAACAAATAGTGAAACGATAAAGGAATAATGTAATAAAACCTCTAACAAAGATAACGGTTCAATAATAATGGAGTAGGAATGGTGTTTTACACCCCCTCAGGATTCTTTAATTTATAAATATGTGATCAGTTATGGGAATGGTGGAGAAAACCAAAATATAAAAGAAAATGATTTGACAATTGAAATAAACAAATCTTCTAATACTAGGATCTGCCAATATTAAATTCAAATCATGCAGTGAGAGTCACTGTGGGCAGTCAGCAAATGTTTAAGACCACTTGACCACAGAGGTCTTACATTTGGCAATTTAAATAAACAATCCTTCTCATATTAGGGCCTGCCAAAATGAAATTAAATCATTCAGTAAAAGACATTGTGGTCGGTCAGCCAATGTTTTCAGACCACTAGACCTAACATAATAAAATGATGGGGTAGCAAATAAAATATCACATTTAAAATTCTAAAAAAAAAATTGCGATATGTGTATGTTGAAACTTACATCTTTTGTGACCTCATTTGTCAGAAGGTCATAACAAGCTGATGCATGAGAGGTACGTCTTCTAACATGTTCATCCCCGGAAAGTTCTTTACTTGTAGTCGCAGCAAACAATGGTATGATGTGGACAATGATGATGGGAATAGACTGCTTCACAACTGTTACCCAGTCACCTTTCATTGTTGTTACCATTTCCTTGGCAACTGTAATGTCCTTCCTCATTATAAGTTCTGGTATGATCAGCAGAAAGTAATCCCTGGAAAATAAAAATACAAAAATTTGTCAAAATGTTAAAAACAAAAGTATGTAATAAACATGCAAGTAAAACAAATATAAATAAACAAAAATATAATTCAAATGTCTAAAATTTTTATGCCAAAAAAAAAATAAAAATAAAAATTAAATAAATAAATAAATAAATAAATAAATAAATAAATAAACAGATTTGGCTCATAAACAAAGTCTGTTTTTTTTTCTAATTGAGACCAAAATAATGAGGTGTTCTCTTGGTATTAAAATTTTGTCTATTCTTGAAAATACAAAAATGACAAGGGCTTAAAACCTTTTTTATTAATGTACATGTATTTGGTATTTGTCACTACTTAATAAAGTAGTAGAGATGATTAATAAAATAATTGCTTTATTTAGATTAATTTACCAGTATTTAAATTAATGTGGTCAGTCCAGGGATTGTAGAGGAAACCAGAGTTCCCATTAAGGATCTCCCAGAGTGGGGTTTGATGGTAGGTGGTGAAAATTATTTCAATGTATTTACATTGTGTGACACGTGGACTCAAAATCTGACTTTCATATGTGTATTTTACAGTTTTCTATATAAATTATGCATCAAAATACCACAGTTTCCAATCTTATTTCATTTTTTTTTCAGTGGAAACCACATACACAATGTACTAAAGTATGATTCTAGTTAATATAAATCTATTTCATGGAAGGCAATTTTAATGCCTTTTTAAGGTTATTTTGTAGATATGAACAAAACAAAACAAAACAAAAAAAAAAAAAAAAAAAAAAAAAAAAAATGAGTCGAACAAATTCTATGGCACAGTTTGGTTTAAAAAGGACAATTTTATGTTATTTTATATCCTTAAGATGTCTAAATTTATGGTAGGGTCAAATTCGTGGCAGACTGTTTACACAGGATATCATTTACAGGAAGTAAATCACTGCACACACTCAAAGTCAAATAGGCACCCAAAGTGTTAAACTTTCCATACCTAGTTAGAAAATTTTTAAATATGTCCTAAACTAGTCAGAATATATAAAAATATCAAAAGTTTTAATTTTTGACAAATAACAATGTAAACTATGTCGTCTGGAAAAAGGGGTCTGGCCTATTTACCCGATCAACATCTAAAACTTTTGTGTCAAGTAATAATAGTTTTGAGTGTCATCAAAATCGTGTGTCTCTTCCGCTATATTTAGTTAAATTCATGCATTTTTCACTATATAATATAATACGCATGTCATACCGGAAATGCCTAATCGTTTTTAATCCTTGTAATAATTGTGTAATCAATAATAATCCAAAATTGTGTTGTTAATCTAAACTAGACTATTGAAAATGTAATTTTTTAAAACAATTAGTGTTGTAAGCCCTGACCAGGAGAAATCTCAAGATCCGAGAGACTTCCCATGAATTTGATCACGTTTTTTCAAAATGGCATCTGCTGAGAGGGTTTTGTTTACAAACGATGTTTTCCGGTATATTCAAATGAAAACAACTAAATTTTTCTTCATTTTAAAGCAAAGTGCAAGAAATGTAAAACAGGATTGACTTTTTTGCTATTTACTTATGATTAACCATTCAATTTAGCAACGAACTGTTAGTACCACGAATATTGGCGACAGGAGGATATATATTTATACAATCCTTTGGCAAAAGCTTAAAAATTTTGAACACATTGAATCAAATTTTCTTCCAAAAGAAAGTATAATGGTTATAAGTTACTATACCTGTAGAATTTCTCTTTAGATGTACAATCTGACATTATCTGGTAAGGGAATTCTTCTATTGGATATCCCAATCCTAACCACTGATGAAGTAAGTATGGCAGGTGGGTAGATATAAAATGTGTGCTATCCTTGTAACAAAGAGACTTGGATACCTTCTTAATTACCTAAAAAAAAAAAAAAATTTAAAAATATTGAAAATAATAAACAAATTATGTGGAGTGGGATGGAGAAATAGTTTTTATGGCCTAGTAAAATCCCAAAAGTTATGTGGAAATAAAAAATAAAAGTGCTAAAAAGATTAAGTTCTAAGGATTTAATATTTATTCCAATGCAAAAGATTTTTAAGATATTATATTTTATGTTTCTAGAAGTTTTGTTTTCACAAGCTTGTACATACATAAAAATTGTCTTTATTTTAGCAAGTTTACAACAAGAACTGTCAAAAGAATAGTGTAGATCATCTGCACATCTTGTCCATCTTAAAACCTTAACAATGAAACTATTTCATACAATGTGATTACATGCAAATCTTTATCAGAAAACTTTAGCATTGGATATTGATACTGATGCTAATTCCAGGAATATGAAGTGTAGTTAATTGAGTGGAGTGGAGCATTTGTCTTTTACATCCAAGTTAAGATTTTTTCATTTGTATTAAGGCAGTCAGTTCTAGGATTGCTGAGTAAACCAGAGTACCTGATGTAACTATCAATGTTTGACATGTGAACTGACACTTTTTCAGCACTATGACCTGTCAGCTGCAGGATGCAAACCTAAGCAGTGGGAGGCTCTATGATCTGTAGGCAAACCACTTGGCCACTCAAAGATATATTGCAAACCAGACTGACAGGAAAAACCATAAACTTTCTGCACAGGGTAATGATAAACAAAATGCCTTCATTAATCCCTATGAAAGAGCTTTAAAATTCACGTGATAACTGAACATAAATTAGAAGTCATACATTTTGAGCTTGTTCTATTTCAATTCCACTCTCTCTGATAAGCTGACACAGAGCAAACACAGCCTTGTTCTCACAAACTGGACTGGAACATATAATATTTCCAAGTGTAGTTAGAACACTTGCTACTCTAGTGTTCCTTTCGTCTTGAGCTCTTTCAGGACTCAATTTACCCTGAAACAAAAAAAAAAAAACATAATTTTTATCAACAAATTTTGGAATATGTTGAATTGAATTTTACTAAATAAATGGTGTTTTCACACCATAGTAAAACATCTTTTACTAGTCAAGGTGTTTAGTATAGGGATGGTGGAGGAAAATAGAGTGCCCAGAAAAGCCACTCACCTTTGGCAAGCAAAATGACAAACTTTTAACACCAGGATCTTCAAGAATGAGATTCTAACCTAAGCACTGAGAGGCACTGTTATCTGTTAGTGCAGCCTTAGACCACTTGGCCAACGAAGTCCGAAAATTTGGGAATAAATTTGTATGTAGATCTCTAATTGTGATAAACCTTCTTAATAGATAACCTGTCCATTAAAACAAGTATTTTAAGGACACATTCAACCAAAATACATGTACAGTAAAATCATACTGATTTTTTAAAGATAATTTTTCGATGAATTGATTGTAATTGATATGTCTCATTGTCCATATCTCTATCTTAAAGGTTTGTTACAAATAATAAGAATTTATAAACCTGAAACATAAAATTCAACATTAATCTTAAAATTTACATGTAAATGCCTTAATTATATGTCTCATAAATATTCCATTAACACTGTGTGTAAACATGGTAAAACACCACCATAATTATAATTTTTGAGTTGAGTGAAATGGGGTGGAGTGGAGTGGAGAGGCGTGAAGAGGAGTGGAGTTTGAAGAGGGGTGAAGTGGGGTGGGGTGGGGTAGGGTGGAGTAGAGTGGGGTGGGGGTTTGGGTGGGGTGGAGTGGATTGGAGTAATGTTTTATGCCCCAGCCAACATTTTTTTAACTCGTATATCAAGCTAGGATGGTGGAGGAAACAGGAGTACCCGGAGAAAACCACCAACCTTCAACAAGCATTCTGATAAACTTCGTCACACTAGGATCTACCCAAATTTGATTTGACATGAAATGTTCACTCTAGATAGAGATCCTAACGATCTGGTCCAACTCTCCTTCTATTGCCAAGGTCGGTAAAGCTGACAATATTATGTTTGGGACATTAATCTAAATGAGATAGGAATGGGGGGTCTATTTCAGTTTAGTTTTGGCATTAAGTATTTCTAAATTATTTTCTCTTGGTGCATTTGATCTCGCTTCCTGTTACAGTTGCAATAAGAGAATAAAAAAATCTATCACTACTTGTGGTGCCAGATAGGGAAATCTCAACCAGTGTTCTAATATATCTGGTCCAGGACGAGGCTTGCCGAGTTCTGGACCAGATATATTAGAACGAGGGTTGAGAATTCCCTATCTGGCACGATAAGTAGTGATTGATTCTATTTCTTGCACCACAAAATATACAAGTTATATTAAAAATCAAAATTCAACATATGATGGAAGTGTCGTATGAATACAAAAGACAGGAACAAGCATGACGTCATAATTCATATTAACATTACGTCATATAAAAATTATGTCATTTAAAAATTAATGAAATATGAAATAAACTTGTTATTGATTTAGAAAAAAAAAGTTTTTAAAATTACATTTTAAATTTAAACTGTAGTATTACCTGTTCCATTCATTTGTTTGTGCCAAGATATGCCAGATTCTTGGGTTTAAAGCGGTTCTCAAAGTATTGATACACCTCTGATTTCATTGATAAATCTTCGCGGGAAAAAGAGCGTGTAAGCAGCTATCTTGTACAAGGGGTGCAAGATTGAAATATCTTGCACCGCTCTTTATATGGAGATTTCCATCTGGGGTGCAAGAATATGAGATCACATACCTGAATATTCAGTACACTGTTGAGAGTGACATATATCTTATCAAACATATCATCTTGTTTCTTTCTGTCATTTGGTATTTGTGAATCTGCCATAAAAAATCTGCAAAGACAAAGATGACAAGAGCAGTGTGTACATATCTTATACACTGTACATCTAGTTCATAAAAAATCCAGCTTGTTGATATAAAAGATTTTAAGGCTGCTCATAGCTTGAAAATATTAATCAAGTCTTTCAATGGACAAAAAGGCTGTTCAAGGAAAGCTATTGTACATGGAAAAGCTTGATAAGAATAGGTCATCCATGTAAAGCTGGAAGGTGTACAGGTTGTTCATTTAAAGTGTATGAGGAAATGTTGCACTTGTCTATAAGAAGCTGAAGCTTGAAATAATGTCAATCATTTTATGATAACTGGAAAAGACGGAAAATATTCAGGCTGTCCATACCAAGCCAATAGTGTTAAAGCTGTCCAGTAAAAGGGTGGAAATGTCAAGGTTGTCCAAGAAAAGTTCAAAAATTTTCAGTCTGTTCTTGAAAATGGTGCAAATGTCAGGGCTGTCAGTGAAAAGGGTGGAAAAGTCCAAACATGTCCTTGAAAAAGCAACCAATTTCCGACCTCCTATAAGAAATCTGAAAAATGTTCAAGGTTGCCAATTAAAAGTCTGGTAAAATCCCTTAACTAATCATGGAAGGACTGAAAATGTCCCTGTTGGAAGAATGAAGAACAAAATGCCTAAACATAGCTGCTTTAAGGTGAACACTCTTACAGAAGCCAGAAATTAAACATAATTCAAGGCCTTTCCTGTTAAGTTTAAAAAGAGTATTTTGGTAAGATGATTAAATACATATCAATATGATTTTTAAAGAATACCTTACTTTTACCTCAACAGTTTTATAGGAAACCAGAGAATAAGTTTTAGACTTTGAACTCAAATGACATAAAAATGACATGAAAAATATGCAAAAATGGTGGAATACAATTCAAGAGTATTTTATTATGGTTTAAATTCTGTGTACCCCAGCAGCTATGAATGGCCTTCTTCAGATAAAAAAAAGTGAAGTGATGTGTTGAGCTTGTTTAGAAATGTACAGTCAGGGTGTCACAGTTTGAGTTTTTGGCCAGTCTGAAGGCCCAAGACCTGTAAGTCCATCTTTTAATATTTTTCAGTTGAACAAAGTACAATTTATTTAAACATGATACCTGTAAATATTTTCTTACTTTTTGACATTTTGAGCTGCATATATTCTGACAGTAAAACAGGAATCAGATAAAGTTTGTACAAGCTCTTCGTGATCATTGGTTGTTTTTTCTTCATCCTGACTATCACCACCATCATCGATAAGTTGTATTGCAGGATCAAACTTTAAAAAAAAGAAAAAACATGCAATTGTGTGTATATAAAAAATATATCAGCAATGCCTGAACACAAACCAGGACCTATTTTTGTTTACAAATCTAGTGCATTAACATTTTTTAAGTAGTTATACAGCTCATTTAATTGCAATCATTTGTTCAGTCAAAATGTGGTATTATAAACAGGTTGGGTAATGAAATGAGAGATTTAAATTGACAAAAAATAACAAAAACAGATTTTGTAACTTTCCAATACTGTGGTCATAAGCCAGACAGTAAATTTATCAATGGGCATTATAATCAGATTATACTGTAAATAAAAAAAAACCTCAGAAAGATCAGATCCTATTTGGGCATTTATATTCATACTGAAGTATAACAATATGACTTTGGTGCTATTTTTAGGGAATATAAGCAGGAATTAGCCAAATTCTGTTGGACATCTAGGAAATTCTATCAGGAAAGTCTTTTTATTATACAATTATGAATGTGTTGCTGAAAAGGAACATATGTACATGGCTTGATAAGTTGTTGGCTGTTGTTATGTTGTTTAATATCATGATGAGAGCTTATGTTTATAAATTTTTAAAGATTAATTCAAGACCAAATTCATGTATGCATGTGATGTGCTTGTGTTTATTATAGTCTGGCTTGTACCAGCATGCACTCAGGGTGATGTATTGTTAAAGTGTTAGCTCACCAATTCAGTATGCTGTAGAAAAGCATACCAATCCCCCAGTCACATTATCCTGAAACCATGTAACCTAGCTGTTACTCTGTATCCTTATTGCTTAGCCCCATAGCAAGAAAGAAGTATCTCAAAATTTTAAGTCTACTGTATGACTAGGTTGGAGTTCAAATCTCCCACCTCCCACTCAAGGTGGGTGCTTTACCACTGAGGTATCAAGGCAGTTTTTACATAGAAAACTTATGAATGTTTGACATTGCAAGCATTTTAATAGTATTGAAAGAGAATGAAGTTGACAAACTGAATTTGCAGGTAAACATTTACAAATTCAAAAAAAAAAAAAAAATAAATAAATAAAAAAAAAAAATAAATAAAAAAACATGCTTGTACAAATACACAAACATACCTGTACAAATACTCAAATATACCTATTCAAATACACAAACACACATGTAAACATACCTGTACAAATAAATAACATATCTGTACAAATACACTAACAAACCTGTACAAATACACTGACATACCTGTACAAATACACTAAACACCAGTACAAATCAAAAACATACCTGTAAACTAATATACCTGTTCAAATACACAAACATACCTGTTAACTAACAAACTTTTCAAATACACAAACATACCTGTAAACTAACAAACTTTTCAAATACACAAACATACCTGTAAACTAACATACCTGTACAAATACACAAACATACCTGTACAAATACACAAACATATCTACACAAGTAAACTAAAATCCACAAACATAGCTGTAAAAATACACTAATATATCTGCACAAATACACAAACATACGGTACATGTACCTGTACAAATGTCATCATACACCTGGCTATAGCTTGTCTCACTCTGGCTGAATAATTACCATCCTCTTGAAGTTTCCTACACAACAAAAAGTATCTAATTAGTACTTTTCACAAACCAATATTTAATAATGCATCTAATTTTTATTTATTTTTACAGTAAATTGAAACACGGTAAAATGGGTAATAAAGGCCACCCAAAAGAAACCAGAAGAATTCCAATTTAAAAACAGGTATATAGGTTCCACTATCATTACTATTGTATGTACAGCAAGGTGCATCTGTTGCCAACAAGAAATTTAAATTTCTGACTGTTATTTTCCTACTTATAGCCATATACGGGTACATGTATGTATAATAGAGTAAAATAACTTGTACACTTGGTCTTTCTACATGTAATTTTCATTACAGACACCATTATGATGATGTTACTAAAACAGAAAAGGCTGCTGGTTTTAAAAGAAAAATATTGTTTGCAGGCAGTCTAATTGTTGCAAGACTACAATGCAATATCTTTTGCCCCAACTAGATAGTGCTGTAGATTTTGTCACATACTCAAATGTTTATCTTCCTATAAATACAATCTACATGTAATTGTTGGAAAAATGAATGTACATGTATTCTGTTCAATACCTAAAGGCCATAACTGTATACAAAATGGAGAACAATTTTAATTTTCTGTCAAATGATAGAACATCATTTTAATATTAATAATGTAACTGTGACTTAATATTTCACAAGCTTAAATTGACACTGTATAAAAATGAGATCACTTTTTTAATTTTTTGTCAAAATTGAGAAGAGCATCATATTAATGATGTAACTATGACATAATATTTCTTGCTTGAATTTTAAGCATGTTTTCAAAGGGATAACTTTAGTAATAAATAGAATTTGACACTTAATACATGTATGTTATCCATTATCCACTACATAACATTTTGTGGAAAGATACTGAAAACATTTAATGTGTTACAAAATCCGGAAATAATGACACTTTTGTAGGAAAACATAAACTTATGCTATTTTATATCCATCTGAAAAGACACTGTCTTTAAACATGGGACATATAATATGGTAAACTTGTGAGTTTAATTGAATGCGTGAAAATTAACAGTCAAGAATTTTTATTTTGGGCTATACCTACCTATAGTACCATATCATCATACATTTTTATATATTATATTTTATAGGATGCATACCAATATTGCATTGATAAAAGATAACTTTCAATATTTACAAAATTGCACTAATCAGGGATATCACACACCTTTTTAGTGCTAAGTCCATGCCCCATGGACTGATAAAATATTTGCCTTGTATTATTTTAGAACCTTTTCTGATGAAAAGTGAATGAATGTTTGCAAAACGTGAATAAAGTCTAATTGTTAAAACAAGGGAGTATTTTATTTTAAGTAATCTTATCAATACATTCTGCAAATCTGAATAAAGTGTAATAGTTCAAACAAAGGGGTATTTCATTTAATATTTTAAGTAATCAATGATTATCTTTATAATAATTACCAGAAACCAGAGAGTAAGTGAACAGCTGTTTCTTTACTGTCTTTCCTGTGACCTGAATCAATGACAAAATGTCTGGCAGTATGACTCAGTAGATCTAGGCACATACAGCATACATCCTGATCACGTCTGTGTACCTTGGCTACTTTCCTGTAAAAATCCAAAGGATTGGATAAGTGGGGTTTTACACTCCAGTCAAGATTGGCTTTACTTAAATGTATATTGAATCTGTCTGTTCTGGGATGGTGGAGGAAACTGGAATGCCTGGAGAAAACCACTTATTTTCTGCACGTGAACTGACAACCTTTCTCACTAGGATCTGCCAAACGGGATATGAACCCAGGCCATGAGAGGCACTCTAATCCAAGTATGTTTTAGATTATTTGGCCTCTGAGGCCCCTTCTTGCAGTATGACTGAACAGATATAATTACACATGCATTTGACCATGTCAATCTTCATGTAACTGATTTTAACTTCACATACAAATTGAAAAAAAAATCTATTATGCAACTGATTTTATCTTCATATAGAAATTGAAAAAAAAATCTATATGTAATAAACAAATGTGTTATAACAAGTTTCAGTTCCTTGTATATATCATATGTACCTCAAAGCTTCCATCATATTTTCAAGACTATTGTCACTAACGGAGTAACCCTCACTGGTTAGTATGCTCACAATAACTTGCAGCTAAAAATACAAGTAAAATTAAAAACATTCTTAACATTTTTTATTTTAAAAAAATAAAAATTAGAATTGTTTTTTAATTTTAAATTTATACATTCCAAAATTTCTTTCACACATGTATATTACTCATTTTTCAACTCTTCATGGAATTTTGAAACCATCAGCTAACTTTAAAACACAAGTAAAATCAAAATTAATAAGTCTGAACATGATACTAAATTGAACATTCAAATTACAATACAAGATCTACACCATATTATTCAAGTTCAGATGACACAAAAAAAAAATACTTATTGTCTCTGTACTAAGCTATTAAATCAAATACTGTAAAATCATTATTATTTGTTGGGTTAAAATTTTGTGGTTTTGTTATGTTAAAAAATTCTGTTGGGAGTAAATTTCATGGAACTGAGTTTTGTGAAAATAAATCCCACTGAGGACAATGGCAATGTCATTTAATTTCAAATTTTTCACTTAACCATGAAAACTAATGTAGCAAAATTTAATCCCCAAGGAATATTTGTGATTTTACAGTAGCTAGTTCTCATAGAGGAAGCAGACTTAAATGAAGATTTTTTTTTGTGACACAATAATTGATTTGATTGCCAAACTACAGGTCTACAACTTTAAACAGTTTATGTTAAATCTGCATTATTTTATAAATTTTCATGTTTGTGTAAAAAAAACCCTGAAATTATAAGACAAATACAGATTAGAAATTCAGCCTAGTTTTGCATATATGGGCAATAATTTCTAAGAAGAATCAGTATATTTTATAATTTTATAATTACCATTTGAAGATCTAGTGGTCTGTTTGGATCAAAATGGTCTTCATCTAAAAGCTGCTCCAGTTTTTTCTTGATAGAGCTCTGGTCAACATCTGAACTGAAGTCAGTCATATCTTTGTCTTCTTGTCTGTCAAATCGGCACCATAAACATAAAGTTCTTACAGCTTCTAATCGTAACTTTTGGCTTTCTGATAAATTTGAAGGAGATAGTATATTCTGGAACACTGAAAAAGAAGAATTTTTTTATTTATTGTGTTTTTAATTAAATTATTAAAAGTGGGACTACATAAAACCTCCAAATTGCATAAAAAAAAATTTCTGACTCATCAGTTCTTGATGGCCTTGGTAGCTAAAAAGACTTTAAATGTGCTTATGGATCACAGCACCTCTCTCTCACTCCAGGGCCTTGGTAGCCGAGTGGTCAAAAGTGTGCGCTTATGGATCACAGCACCTTTCAATGCCTGGGTACAAATCCCACTCAGGACAGATCCTAGTGTGAGAAAGTCTGTCAGTTCTCTTGCTGGAGATAAGTGGTTTTCTCCTGGCACTACTGTCTCTTCCACCATCCCAGAACTGACCACCTCAAAATAAGTGAAAGAATCTTGGCTGGGGCATAAAGCACCGTTACTCCACTCTACTTCACTCTCTCTCACTCCCACTAAGTAAACATCTTACAACAAGAACCTGTTGGTTGGCTCAGTACCAGTATAATGGACTCGGTGGTCCTCAATGTTTATTTGTGACATATTAATCAAGTTAACTAGCCCTCTGAAGCACTGTGCACTAGTACATGCAGATTAGAAACACTTGCACATTCAAAAACCACATTGGTTTATTTTAAGTTTAATCCTCAATATTAATAAAAATTGGATAGTCACAATTAGCTGAAGAATTGCTATTGTGACAGAAAAAAAACCAAACCTTTCCTTTTGATTTATGAAAAACACAAATTTCTTAACTTCATAAGAAAAAGATTGTTCTGTTTCACACAATACTACTTTCCAATTATCATCAACAGATTGAACCATTACCCAATAATATAATTACCTCATTTCACTGGTTCAGCTGGTGCTAGGGTAATGTGACCAAGGGAATGGTATGCTTGTCTATGGCATACTGACTTGATGAGCTAGCACCTTATCAAAAAGGTGCCCTGGGTGTGGGCTTCTACAAGGCAGACAACAATACACACATGCACATAAAATGCATATACAAACTTGCTCTTGGATTAATTCTTGGAGATTAAAAATAACTTTGCTCTCATTTTAAATGGCTGAAAAACTGCTGATGCAATGTTAAACATTACAACCAACCAACCAAATATTACCTCATTTCAAAGAAATCTGATCTCACCTTCCCCTTCATTACTTTGGCCTTCCTCACTATCTTGCGATTCTCCAAATTCATCATCTATCTCAACATCGCCCTGATCCCTGGCTGGAGGGTCATCATTCCCAATATCAAAATCATCAAAATCTTCTATAATTCTACGTCTTTTGCGATAATGACCAAACCGACTCGTTTCCTTGGTAACCTTACTACTGTCACCACCACCTCTGCCTCCACTTGATTGTTTTGTTATCTACATCAAAAAAAATTTCCAAAATAAATGTTTAAGTCTTTTCAATTGTAACAATAATAGTAATGATAACAACAGAAAATCTCTCTTTCATTTCTCTTGAAAAAAAATGTAAATTCAAAATCTTTAAAATTTGACTATCAAAAACTAAGCCAGTAAATCACTTCAAGCTACAAATAACAAAATTAATACCACTAAGTTTGATTTTTTTGTTAAGATGCTTACAGAGTTAGTATTTCACAGAGAGGCATACCACACCCCCAGTGACATATCCTGGCACCAGGTGAACCAGTTGCTATGTGCTCTGAATGCCAAACACCAAGCAAGAAAGCAGTATCTCAAATTTTGAAGTCGTCTTATATATGACCTGGCCAGGTTAAAATTCATGATATCAACTCTTTAAGTTAGTCACTAGCTCCTAGACATCGATGAAATCAATATAGATGCAGACTTTTTAATTTCTTATGTCATATGTCCATATTGTAATGCTCAAACATCTATTAATTACGGGTAATCATGAAATTTGTTATAGATTAAAACTCTAGTTTCAAGAATGAATTTGGATTGGGACCATATCAAATACAACCAAAAAATTGCATTTCCTCAAAAGGGCATGATACTTAATGCATTGTGTTTCATGAATGCTTTAACTGTATTAAGTTTTAGAACTACTTTTGTTAATATCCTGCAAAATATTATTTATTTATTTAAAAACATATAAATTACCTTGTCAAAAACTATATTAGTGAGAGTTTCAATGATCTTGGCAGGTGTACAGGAACAACACAATCTGGAAACAACTATCCTTGAGCGACTCTCTGAATTCTCTAAAGTCAACATCTTTTGCATCCAAAGTAAAGTTCCCATGACTGATCCTGGCCCTTCTTTAGATACAATTTCAGACATATATGTTGCTAACTTTTTAAACATTGCTTTAAATATGTGCACTAAATCCAACTGAACCAGGGATTCCTCTGTGATAATATTATATTCCAAGACCCAATAAATTTTGAAACAGACCATAGTTGATGCTCGCATTAACTCTTCTAGGTCATTTACTTTTGGCTCTGGTTTTTCCATTAAATATATAGCTTCATCTTTCAAGTGATTTTCAATCTTCTTCAACAAAATTGCAATATGCATATTATCTGTTTGTTTAATTTTAGCTAGAACATCACCTTCAACATTAAAAATTGGAAAATCACATGAACTGTATAAATACATTTGTTCCAGATTGGTCACATGACATTCAAGGGGAGACAACTTGTTACTGATAACAGACATAGGACATTTTGTAGCAAGTAATGCTAAAACTCTGGCAACAGAATCTGGCTGTAAAATTTCAGCAGTTTTCATCTGTAAACCATCACCAAAACCATCTCTACTTGGAAGAATCCATTCTAGCAGCTGAGATCTTAAAAGATACTGACCTCCATTTTGATTGTCACTTGATTCCATGATATTTGATTGGTAGTTCTCCGGAAATGGATACCTTTCCATATATGCTAGTAAGAAGTCAACAGAACTCTGAATTGGTAGAGATATATTTGGTAAGAATAAAGACCAGACATCTCTTCCTGGTTGGATGATGCCCTGTTTGAGCATCTCTGTCAATAAATGGTACCCTGGTTCTTCTGCATGATGAAGGCTTACTAACCTGAAATATTTACAGTAAAATACATGTACATTTTTTTGTTTTCTAATAATGTGCTTGAGATAGAATCTGCTATGTAATAATATTTGGCCCTTTTGGCGTTATATTAATTTCGCCAATATCAATACACTTAAACAAATTTTAATTCGCCTGTCTAAGGTGAAACAATGACAGAGCCAATATTAATACAAACTAAACGATTGAGACCCTTGAGAGTGCCAAATATAATACATACTGATATAAATATTACTTATACAGTAACAAGTGACCAACTAACTGGCCCAGTGTCCATTTTGAGAGCAGGAAGCCATGGGTTTGAACTCTGGCCTAGTCATACATGTACAAAACTTTAAAATTGAAGATACTGCTTTCTTGCCTGACACTTGGCATAAGCCAAAGACAGAGTATTAACTGGTTAACCCAGTGTCAGGCTAATGTGACATGGGAATGATATACTTTTCCTTGACATTATGACTTGGTGAGTTAGCACCTTAACAAAAAGGTCACCCTCAGTGTGTGCTACAAGACAGATCATAATATTGACAAATTGCTGATGTAACGTCAAACAACATAATAATTAACCAATCAAATGACAAGTGGTCCATTTTCTACATAATATCTTGTAAGTCTTTGGCTCAGGTAAGCAAATAGCCAACCTTTTACTGTACCTGATATATAGAAATAGAAAACTTAAAATTATGGATGTTTCATTTTAGTTTGAGTTTAGTACATTATTAAAATGATTTGTATGCATACACCAGGCTTGATTTTACTTGACTTTTTTTAAAAAAAAATTAATGTTATGAAAGACCTTTTCTGAATGTTGTGTGTGTGTGTGGGGGGGGGAGGAAATCAAGAAATGAGTTTTATTTATTGATAGTACTCTATAAATTTATGTATATGTACATGTACAGAAATAGCTGGAGTTATTTCAAGTGCAAAAAAAAAATGAAGTGGCTTATTGCCTTACCTTAGAGTAGAAGCCCATATCTTTTTCCATAATGAAATACATCCCTCTTTAACAGCTGGTTTGAAATTAAACTCTTCCCAGTTGTGAATAAATGCATGAGCACATTTTAAAACATACAACATAACATCATTTCTGCAAAAAAATAATAATAATAAAATAAAAGAAAATGAATGAATGAATGAATGAATGAAAGAATGAATGAATGAATAAATAAATAAATAAATAAATAAATAAATAAATAAATAAATAAATAAATAAATAAATAAAATAATAGGTATGGAATGAAGGTGTTACACATTCAATTTAATAATTGCTGTTGGGTTGTGTATTGCTGTTCTACTCCCTGATTAAGATTCTTTCACTTAAATGTATATATAGAACCAGTCAGTTTTGGAATGGTGGAGGTAACCCAAGTACCTGGACAAAGACTGCCAACCCTTACTAAGTGAACCAACAAGATTTCTCACACTAGAAATTGCTCCAAGTAAGATTTGAACCTAGGGAAGAGCTGTGATCCATTAGCATGAGTTTCAGACATCTAAGCGACCAAAGCCCATTTAACAATGGAAACAGACAAAAAATGGATCCATCTGTCACTGAAAGTTTTACCTGAAGTTTTTCAATGACAAAGGCTGGTGCATATTGAGGCAAGACGGTCAAGCTACATGTATATCAAGTAAGTAGGATACTTATGTAAGACAAATAAAAGCAGTACAATTACAATAATAAAGAAGATTTTTTAATTATGACATTGGAGTACTATCAATTTAAAGGTTCAATATATAAAAAGTACTCCAAGAGGTCAGTCTTTGTAGCTTTAATAATGTTAACATGTAAACTTTGATCAAAGCTTTTGATAGTGTAAACCCACCAATGCTCACTCATTCTTTGTATTTCAGGTTATCCTATTACATAAATCTTACCTTTTACACTCAGCTAGTAGTTGTGAGAGACATTGCAAATACAAAATGATTTCATCTTCAGGAAATCTGGCAGGATATTTTTGCAATAATCTTGTTACAAGCTGAACCCTAGAAAAAAAACAACAAACAAGCAATCAGGAAAAAGTTATTACATGCCTGAACATCTAGTCTACAAAAAAAGCTTGGACCAAAAAATTTCAACACTGGTTGCTTCTGCTTATATCAGCCTTGGAATCAACTTATGATACTGTAACATGTACTGTTTTTTTTTTTTTTCTTTTCTTTTCTTTTTTTTTTTTTTTTTTTTGCATAAATGTGTACTACCAAATTTTTTGAGAAATTTTTTACTGAAAATGCAAAAATGAATACATTTCTTCAAATTCAGGAAACTTTTCAATGTAACAATGAAATTTATTTGATTTTATTTTTGTTCAAATTTGTGATACAGAAATTATTATGAATTTTTCAAGTGCTGAACTAGTGGACCATTGATTTCTGTACTTCAGAGCTTATTATGATTTATTGATTAACTGATTAAAGTTTCATGTGCTTATTCTACTGGCAATGAGACATTACTGCTGTATGGATGAGACAAAAGATGTCCAGTGTCACAGTATGCAAAGCATGCTAAAAAACCTTCAATGCACATTGCCCTGAGTGCATTTCAAAAGTAAATTTTTCTGCTTCTTCATCTAAAGCTGGTCATGTCTTAATACAAGTGAAATAATATTGAAAGGAACATAAAACACCACTCACAATCAATTTTATCCATGTATAATTCTTTTGTTCTTAAGTTTGTTCCTTCATTCCTTTGTTCATTCATTTATTCAATTCACCAACAGATGGTGTTTAGTTTATGGTAGTATTCGTTATGACATAGAACCATCAATGTTAATTTTTCATGTCACATAAATATGTATAAATATGTTACTGATATAATCAACAACCAAAAGTTGTTTCCCTCTTTCAAAGAAAGTTTGCGATAGGAAAAAATACAACAACAGAAAAATATATTGATATTTTGGACAAAAATAATTTACATACCAGGGGATAATCTGTGTGGTTTTGACCAGTGGCAATGATAATCTCCCTGACAGCTGTCCAGCCTGATTCTATTCTTCTTTCTTCCTCTCTGGTTCTTGTGTTGATTGTAGCTGTGTGACTTCAAGTATTTGGGATGAGTTTGAAAACAGCTGCAAAAAAAAAGAGAATATTCTCAAAACCTTTCTCACTTTGATAATAATTTCTTATCAAAATATACTTCTTATCATATTAATACTTAAAAATATCTTAAATTTTTCAATCAACTTTAAAAAAAAATGCACCACTAATCCAATGCTTGTGTGAAAGGGTTAATTCTTTACTTGCTTGCTCTGTGACAGTGTCTCAGTTTAATTTGTCCAAGTGATTTGTAATGTTAAATATTGATGGTAAGTGTGCTGAATTTTTTAAGTTATCATTGCACACTCCACTAAAAGCAGAAGGCTAAAATTCAGGCTGTACATAAACTTTTGGTTCAGATTCTTTCTTTAGATTAATTGAGCCTCATGGGCAGAGTGGTCTAAAGTGAAAATTACAGACATCATTTCTCATCAACTAGTTTGAAACATATCCAAGCTGACCCTTATGTGACAAATTTTTGGGGACATTCCTCCACTATCCAAAACTTGATATACTTAATATAAGTGATAGAATTTTGACAGACATAAAGTACAGTTCCGTAACAAAATTCCTTCATGATAAATGAAAGGAATCAAGGAATCATGTAAAATCAGAAAAGTTGCTAATATTCAGGGTTAGCAATGACTCTTAAAAAATAAAATTTTTGGAAGCAGAAATTATAAAAATTACCAATTGCTAAATAATTTGTGAATGGCAGCATGACCCCCCCAAAAAAAAAAAAAAACAAAAAAAAAATTAACAAGCCACGTTTAACACCTAAAGTGCTGGTCAGAACTAGTTCTGTCTGAATTCAAATTCCTTTTGTAGTTTGAATAAAATAAATTTACCTGATTACATAAATCTGCAGCTAAATCTACATATTCTTCTGACAATACAGCCTCTCTACTCCTGAAATAATAGCATAGAAAGCTGACTTTACTATTCATGATACCATGACATTAAACAGGAGAAATGTACTTTTTATAGTAGTTTAGTAACATGATCATCGCTTTCTGAAATATGATCAACTCAGTCATTATTATAAGGGCCTTAGTGGCTGAGTGGTCTAAAGCACATGCTTACAGATCACAGTGCCCTCACCACTTGGGTTCGATCCCACTCAGGACAGATCCTAGCGTGAGAAGTTTTGTCAGTTCATTTGCTGAAGGTCAGTGGTTTACTCCGCACACTCAGCTTTCCTACATCATTTCAGAACTGACCACCCTGAAATAAGTGAAAAAATCTTGACTGGAGCGTAAAACACCCCTACTCCACTACACTCCACTCCACTCCACCCCACCCCCTCCACTCCATGTCATTATTTGGCTCAGACTAAGTCTCCAAAAACTAAAATTATCATGACAATTACAATACTAAAAATTTTGAGACCAAAAACATAAGGCTAAGCTGTACACTACATCTGACTTTCATTCTATCATCACAACAAAAATAATATGCCAGATACTAAGTATTGAATTTTTTTTGTAATACATTATTTACCCTCCTGTAAATCTATTTCTTCCTCCATTTTTGTAAATCTTCATATATCACTTCATAGAGCTTCCTCAAGACTCTAAATTAGAAAAGGTAGGTTTTGTTAACAGGAGAGCATTTTTTAAAGGAACATGTGTTTTTCTATTATCAAAATTAAGGATAAATATGAGCTGAATAATGCCAGGTTATGCCTATTTTTCACCATACTAACATAAATAGGTCACATTGTTCATGAGATAAGGAGTTCAGGATCAACAGTGATTTGAATTATTTGTATTTCTTAATTAAAGAGCAAAATTGGTTTAAAAGAGAGAGAGATAGAGAGGAGAGAGGAGAGAGAGAGAGAAGGGAGGAGTGAGGAGAGAGAGAGAGAGAGGAAGACACAAAAATGAAAAACAAACAAACAAAAACAATCAAACAAA